>BJCM01151882.1:0-18395 GCA_018326385.1 Flaveria bidentis
AAAGTGTCGTTCATGAGAAAGAAGGTCAATCTACTGATGCCACTGAGGGTGCCCTCATTGATGGCACCATTGATAATGATAGAGAGAAGATTAAGGATACTGTTGAGTACAAGCAAGCACAAGAGGAAGAATTGTCAGCTAGACAATTGGCCTTAAAACTTCAGGTACATATTAGTGAGCATAGTAGCCAATCCTACTACTCGAAAAGTTTGAATTAACTGACCTGTAATTGCATCTCTTATGAATGCAAAATTCTTGATTCGTTGTATCAATTGAGCATGGGTTTAGAAGTTCTACCTTTTAGTTTGATACTTCATACCTTGCATGCCGATATAATTTTGATACGTTTGTACCATAATGACATGTGAATGGTTAAGTTGGTTTGTGTTTTACCAAGTTGCACTGTTGCAGATAATGGCTGCTTCCGAAATAAATTGACCCCTTTATCTGTGAATGGGTTAGTTAGGCTTGTGCTATATCAAACGTGTCAAACAAAGGAATCTAGCTAAAAGTGAAACAGGTCGAACAAGTTATATTTTTAATGTACAGTTTCCTAAATAGTTTTGTTAAAACATCTTAGATTAACTGTTTCCAAAAAGTTTAGAAAAATGGCCAACGAAAGTTCTTGCAGGCCAAGACAACTTGATGTAGTTTGTTTTCACTTGAGCCTGTTTTGACTCATCATCCAATCTCCTGACCAATTTTGATCCGTTACTTGATAAAGGTGCATTTTTATTATATACTTTTGCAGGCAGAAGAAGCTCAGCAGCAACGACGTTTACTGAAAAGAAAAAAGGCTGAAAAACTGTGTTTAGTAGACATCAAAAAGAGGCAAAAACAACGTGTAGAAGAAATAAGGGAATCTCAAAAGCAGGTTTGCAGAATTCATGTCATTTGTTTATGATTACAGCTTCATTCATCATGCATTAGCCATTTTCCAAGATCAATCATTTTACAATGTTTCTGTTTTTTGACTTTTCGCAGGATGAGGAAAACATGAACAAAAAAGAAATATATCGGATTCAAGTCCAACAAGACCTTAAGAAGCTGGAAATGACCTGTCATGATATGGCTTCATTACTATGTGGTTTAGGAATCCTCGTCAACAGCCCGTATGCCACATCAGATCAGGTGAGTTTGTGTCTGCTTATGTTTTATACAGGTCTGTTAATTTCTTAATTAAGTTCAGTTATCCTGTTAATGTGCCAAGCAAAATAATAATATGATAGTATTAACCAGCATTCAGGGAGCAATTTATGTTGTGATGTGTGACATGTGCAACCATCATTCATCACAACATAAGTTGCAGATCACAAAGTCATTCCAATAAATCTACACTAGACATAATGATACATAATTTTTAAGTGGATTTAGGCGAATGATTAGTTTTGTTCGGTGGTTATTTTAAAGATTTAGATTATTATTGTAGTATAGTAATGGCGTTTTTATTTCAGGTTCATGCGGCTTACAAGCGAGCATTACTAAAGTTTCATCCAGATCGAGCATGCTTGGGGTCTGATATGCGCAAACAGGTCGAGGCGGAAGAAAAGTTTAAACTTATATCACGTATGAAGGAGAAAGTCGGTAGCATCCCAAGCTTGAAGTAGTGAAACTAGTCACATTGTCACATAACTTGAAAAGCAACTTAAAACTGTGTTAAATTGCTTAGTGATAGATATCAAATTAAGACTTCTTAAGATGAGTTGTGTTGGTTAATCTAATCTGTTCAAAGTTAAAAAAATTTATATTGTGTTATTAAGTATAAACCTCAATAAGTTTGTTAATCTTGTAAGACGTTAAATGATCATTAGATTTTAACTTTTTTATATGATACAGTCGAAGTTTATAAAATAAATAAGCTTTATAAGGTTTTATAAAAAAAGCTAAAATGGTTAAAGTTTCATTAAAGTTTATACTGATAAAGTGAAAGTTCATAAACAACAAACTAGGGGTTTGTGTGGTGTGATTCGGTGCGGTTAAGAGCATTTTCGAAACTGAAACCGCAATTGCGGTTAATACCATTTTCAAAACTGAAACCACAACTAATACTTTGGTTAACCATATTTCGGTTAACCGTCGGTTGTGGTTAACTTTGGTTAATTTTGGTTCATTAACCAATCTATTTAACATATGCTTTTAAACTAAAATTTTAACTAAAAATCATTATCAGGATATGTTTGTATCAATTTTATAAGGATATTCACGACAATATTTGTTTTAAAGGTCCCATCAAAACTTAAACCGAAGTTATAGTGTGCATATAACAATACGTGCACGCATCTTGCAATACTTCTATTTATTTAGTGGTTCATTTGATATATAATGGAATCCTATTGTGTAAATATATCTTTTAAAATGTAAATTAATAATGTTAAAATATGAAATTCTAGAAAAATCATAAAGAGTATTCTAAATTTTTTGTACATAAATGTATTTCGGTTTGGTGCGGTTAATTCGGTTAATTTGTACATCAAAATCGAAACCGAACCACATTGTGCGGTTAATTGGTTATACTTTAACTGAACCGTCTGTTAATTGTTCGGTTCAGTTAATTCGGTTCGGTTAGTGTGGTTAGTTCAGTTATGGTTCAATTAAATCGGTTAAGTGCTCACCCTTACAATGAACGATCAAAATAGTTGTAATGCAAAAAGCTATTTTCAATTGTTATTAGTTTTGTTTTTTTGATGATCAACATTATAAAACTTAACTTGTTCATAAAAGTGTTCTTTAATAATATATATAACTGTTTAAAAGTATATAAAATTTGAAAGGGGTTGTGTCCTATAAACATTTCATCAAGGAAATAATAGAACTCGAAAAGGAAATAATATATAAACTGTTTAAAAGTATATAAAAAATCTAATGGAGTGAAAATGACGTTTGGCCCCTAATAAGGGTATGACGAGTCGTGTTGGAAATGAAAATTTGTAAAGTGTCTCCCTAAATATGAAAATAAGAATAATAATAAGTGAGACTCTGTGTAGTCTAGAGCACCATTTATACTTTCAAATGGAGATTTAGTTGGCGTTTGAGAATTGAAAACCTTATTGAAAGGACAAATTCATTAATGTTCATTTGTTTTTTCTAAAATTTCAAGCGGAGACGAACACACATGTGGTGGGGATCTTCATCAAGTTATGCAAAAATCTTGATATTTTAGGGTGAAAAAGTTTAAAAAATTAAAAAATCATAGATTGTTTAACACTTTAAGTAGTATATTATGAGTGATATATGATTAGAGTGTTAGATTAAATTAAAGCTAAAATTACTTAGAAAAAAATTAAGAAGAAAAAAACCCGAAAGTAACGCGAAACACATAATCAATTACAATAAACTAACTTAATTCAAATAAAACAAACCCTTAATCATTAGGAATTTAAATTTCAAGTAATTGTGCAATCTTAATCTTGAGCCAGTGCTTTGGGCTTATGATATATTAACTTTACATGTATCGAAAAGAAAAAAATATGGTATATTAGTTTAAGCCTTCAGCATTTACACACGTTAATTATATTAAAAATAATTTTTAAAAATAACAACTAAATTGGACCTTTTCAAACTTGCTAATTATATAAAAACATAAGATCGATGGTTGCTTTATTACAAAAATCATAACCAAAAAACGAGTGTCATGAATGCTTGTTCAAAGTCTAAACACGTTGCATTTGTATGCAACGCTATCTTATGTGAGATCTAGCAATAAGGAGTGAATTTTCTAGTGTTTCAAATGCATTTTTTAAATCCCTAAGTGGTAGACCAAAGGCAAAAACTAAATTTTATGATCCCTTAAAACTACAATAGTTCTGTGTTCAAATACACAACAATTCCCAACTCGCATCGAGAACCTTGAAATAACGGTCCAAACCACGAATGTATAGTTGTGTAAAAAACCACTTATGAATTTACAATCAATAGTTTAAACCCATTCTTATATTTATCTATATAATCATATTAAAATTATTATTTTTTATTTTCAATTAAATAATATCTTTTAACTTTTATCATTATTTATTTTCTTTTTTCCTATTTACAATCACTTTAAAATATATTAAAAAATTTATAAGAATTAAACAGTAATTATTCAAATATAACAATCAACAATAACATTTTTTCTATTATACTTACAACTAATCAAAATCATTTCATATTATATACGGAACACACTTAAATCTTTTTAAAGATTCCATTATGAATGCTCTTGTTAGCCTAACGACTAACGGCCAACGGCCAACGGCACACGACACACGACACTTCCTAGTCTTAGAGCAGGGGCAATATAGTAAAAAGCACAACAAAACTCACGATAATCAAGCAACAAATGATATTGACTTAATAATAACTTGTGAACGAAAATTCATTACATAAAGATAACCAAATAATATCTCCCCCAACACTCACAACTATCATCATCTTCATCTTCATCATCATCATCAATGGAGCTCTGGTTCATCACCGTCGTCTCCATCTGCATCGCCGCCGTCCTCCACCACCTCCTCCGCCATCGCCACCGCAAGACTCCGCCGCTGCCACCAGGCCCCTCCCTCTTCTCCTCCACCCTCCTCCTCCTCACTACCTCCCTCCCTAATCTCGAACCCACCCTCAAAACCCTCAAATCCACCTACGGACCCCTCATCACCCTCACCATCACCAACCGCCGTTCGATCTTCGTCGCCACCCACTCTCTAGCCCACCACATCCTCATCCAAAAAGGCGCCATCTTCTCCGATCGACCCCGAACGTTCGCCGTACGGAACATCTCCTCCGCCGCATACGGCCCCACGTGGCGCCTCCTCCGCCGCAACCTCGCCGCCGGCGTCCTCCACCCTTCCCGCGTTAGATCCTACACTTGGGCCCGCAAGTGGGTCTTGCAAATCTTGATCAA
This sequence comes from Flaveria bidentis, assembly GCA_018326385.1. Taxonomy (NCBI): domain Eukaryota; kingdom Viridiplantae; phylum Streptophyta; class Magnoliopsida; order Asterales; family Asteraceae; genus Flaveria; species Flaveria bidentis. The sequence continues at coordinate 4,883 of BJCM01151882.1, forward strand.
TCGCTTACGGAATCACAAGAACGATGGTGGTGGAGATTGTGGGATTAGGGTTATTGAGCATTTCAATCATGCGATGTTCTGTTTGTTGGTGGTCATGTGCTTTGGTGAGAAGCTTGATGAGCATCGGATTAGTGAAATTGCTAGAGTTCAACGTCGATTACTGTTGTTAGTTGGTTCAGGCAGGTTTAATGTTCTTAATTATTTCCCTAAATTGGGGAAATTGTTGTTTATCACCAGGTGGAAAGAGCTTATGCAGATTAGAAACGATCAAGAACAGACATTGATTCCGCTAATCGAATCGAGGATCAAATCGATCGAATCGGGTGCGCGAGATGAGGGATTTGTGGCGTATGTTGATACATTGGTGGATTTACAGCTTCCTGAAGAAGATGGTGGTGGTAAAAATGGTGGAAAATTGACTCATAAAGAGATGGTGAGTATGTGTGGTGAGTTTCTTAATGCTGGTACTGACACTACATCCACTGCACTGCAGTGGATCATGGCTAATTTGGTCAAGTCTTCTCGTATTCAGAGGAGACTTTATGACGAGATTGTGGGGGTGGTGGGGCCGCCATCAGCCCCATCACCACCCGAGGTGGGACCGGTTATAAACGAAGAGGATCTGAACAAAATGCCGTATCTGAAAGCGGTTGTTTTGGAAGGGTTGAGGAGGCACCCACCCGGGCATTTTGTGTTGCCACATAGGGTGATGAAAGAGGTTGAGGTGGAGGGTTACATGATTCCGGAGGGTGCAACTATTAACTTCATGGTGGGTGAGATGGGTTTGGACCCAAGGGGGGGGGGGGAGCCGATGGAGTTTAGACCAGAGCGATTCTTGGGGGGTGATGAGTGTGATGGTGGGTTCGATATAACGGGGAGTAAAGGGATAAAGATGATGCCTTTTGGTGCGGGAAGAAGGATATGTCCCGGGTCTGATTTGGCTCTGTTGCATTTGGAGTATTTTGTCGCGAATTTGGTTTGGTATTTCGAGTGGAGTGTTGCTGATGGTTATGATGTTGATCTTTCTGAGAAGGTTGAGTTCACTGTTGTTATGAAGCATCCTCTAAGAGTTAAAGTTTCTTCTAGGGCTGAGAAGATGAACCATTTGAGTAGTTGAGTTGGTATGTGCTTGTATGTGTATATGTTTATAATGAACAAAAATAAGAATGTTCACTTGATTGTGCATGTTATGTTGTAGTATCTTGAAGCAAATATATTTGATTTTAAGCATATGTTAAGATTTACTATGTTTTTGTACACTTGGTTAGTTCCATATACAATGTTTCTTTGTGGAGAAAATGTTTGAATGACGAACTCTAGTGATTTAAAGAGACGATAACGTGAAGAAGAAGATATCTAAGCCGAAGATTAATGAGTGGACATAACGTGGAACCAATCTTATTTGAAGATTAACGAGTAAACGTAAGTAGCACAGATTAACGAGTAAACGTAACTAGCGTAAGGAGCACTAATGATAAGAACAAATTTTGATCAAAGATAAATGAGTAGACGTAAGATATATTTTTGACGTACACACAAATGATTAGAAATCATTGTGTTTATAAGGTGATATGTAATCTTTTTATATATGATATTTTTACCATATATTTATAAAATAATAAATAGTAATCTAACTTATGCTTTTCACATAAGTTCACATATGTCATATTGTAATTAAGAAAAGTAATCTTCATCAAAGTTTTAATCTAAATGACAACATTAATAAAAACAAATACGATATAATTTATGTTTATCACATGAGAGTTCATATGGATCACATGGTCATTATAAAAAATAGAGTCAAAACTCATTCCGCTAACTTAATGAACCCATGTGACCCAAATGGTGGAGATTCCCACATGTTATGTAAAATTAAATGGCGTTGCTAAAAGATTCTTACACTAAAATTGGGCAAAATATTGTATGGGAATGATGGTGGCTAAATCTCTCATATAATACAATGAACAAGTGGAACTCCAATTATACTCTTCATTGCTCCAGCAGGTGGTGATAAAAGAATTAATACATGAGAGTAGCAATTCTAACAAACTAGTATTAAGTTTATGCGTTACGGGCATGGGTAAAAAACATGCCTAGTAATATCAATGTCATACCACTGTCAACGACCATTAACACCGGAAGAGTTCACTTAAAGAAATAATTAAAGCCCAATGAAAATAAACCTAAAAATGTTGAACCACACACACACAAATGAAAAACATTAAATACAATAACTAAGTCGATCAATGACCCAGTATGTTGTGAAGGAGCTGTTAAATGGAAAAAATAAGCACAACAATGTTGAACCATACACACACGTTACGACGTATTAACTCTTAAAATTTAAACCGAAATGTAAAACGAAAAAACTATAAAAGATGAAAAGTATAGAAGAGTAGAATTGAAAATGAAAACATTACAAAGGTTAAATAGTAAATAATGTAAAAGTATTAAATTTAAAAAGAAAATTAAAAGAAAGAAAAAGAAAGACAGGTACAACCTTCAATGCTTAGTGTACAACAATTAATGCAATTTTAGGTTGGTAATTAGTAATTTTAAAGGAACCCGTTAAATAGACACCACATGATTTTAAATCAACACCTCAAATTTCTATACTTTTCGTATAGGGCTATATGGGACGTATAACTCTCTGACAGCCCTCCTAATTTTCATCGTTTTCAGTGTATTCGACCTTATACGCCGCGTATGGACCCATACACAACGTATAGAGAGTATCGATTTATCTGGGTGAGTGTCTCTATATTAAGACCCTATTTAAATAATAAAAGCATGGAAAAAGAAAGTGTAATGAGAATATAAAAATGGTATGGTCATTGGTACACTTCTCAATTATAAATCACCACCTTTATATTTCTATACATGTTGTATAATTTTATATAAATCGTATAGGGGGTCACTATATTGGGCGGCGCCCCCTGAACATTTCTTTGTAATCAGTGTCGAAATTTGTTATATGCATTGTATAGTCTTATATTTGTCGTAGGAGGTCGTAGAGGGTTTTATGGGGAATATAACCATTTTACAACCCCCTGAATTTTTCTCGTTTTCAGTGTTTTTGATCCTATACACCACGCATAGTGTTATACGAAACATATGGAGGGCGTCGATTTATAACGGTAAGTGTTTTAATATTATGACCCATATAAAAATAAAAATTAAATGTAATTTTTATATAGTTTAGTCAAAACATCAGGTTTCATCTAAGTTTCAAATCTTTCACACGTTTGAGTCATCAACATTTCATGTTTTGACATTTTTTGTTCTTAAACCAATAGAAACTAACGTGTCTATTAACCTTCAAGTGAACAAAAAAATAAATAAATTACAAGTATGATAGGAAGATTTGAGATTTTGATGCCATAAACAAGCACAAGCACATTCGTGTTATTTATCAATTTAACTCGTAAACCTCAAACAAGCAACGAGACACCTACTGTAATTATTAACTGTCACTCTTTACCTATTATTCGTTTTTTGTAATTATTAACCGTCACTCTTTACGTATTATTTGTTTTCTGTAATCATTAACTGATAACTCTTTAGTTATTTATAATTTTATAATAAAAATCATAACACCTTCTGGATTCATCATTGTTTCATGATTTGACAATTTTCACATGAACGTTTTATGTTCTAACAATTTTCAATTTAAAACTAACGAAAACTAAAAGTTTGTTAACTTTCCAAAGAAAAAGACCAAAATTATAAGTACGATCGATAGATTCGATTCGACGAGTTTGAAGGTGGTGAAAGCAAGCACTGGTTTTGAATTAACGTTATGTTTGTTGATTTACGATTGATATTGAGATGATTCGTGGCAGTAATAATGACGCTACAAGACATGAGAGAGAGAGAGATACAAACTAAAACAACTAATTTAATTTCCCAAGTTTACATGTAACCTTAACCTTTAAGTATTTCTCATCAAAACCACACACCAAAACAAAAGATAATATAATTTACTTCACTTTGACCAAATTAACAAGTTTACGTTGACTTCCCAAATAATAATATATACACACAAACACTTCACCGGCAAACCACCACTCACCTCCGATCACCGACGATGGACCCATGGTTCATCATCATCACCACCATCACCATCATCATCACCCTCTGCATCTCCGGCGTCATCTCCACCATATCCCGCCAGAGCTCCGGCAACAAACCACCACCAGGGCCACCGTTCCTCCACTCCACCTACCTACAACTCACCATCTCCCCATTAAACCTCGAACCCATTCTCAAAAACCTCAAAGAACGATACGGACCACTGTTCACTTTCACCACCGGAGTTCAAACCACCATCTTCGTCGGAGCTCATTCTCTCGCCCACCAATTGCTTGTTCAAAAGGGTGCAGTCTTCTCCGACCGCCCTAAATCCATCATCACCCGCACCATCGCCACCTCCCCCTACGGCGTTACCTGGCGGACTCTCCGCCGGAACCTCGCCGGAGAAGTCCTCCACCCCCGCCGGATCAGATCGTACTCGTGGGTACGTAAATGGGTGCTTCAGATCTTGATCAATCGCATTGAGAAACAACGAGAGATCGACGGAAGTGAAGGGATCAAGGTGGGTGAGCATTTTCAATACGCTGTGTTCTGCCTTTTGGTGTTCATGTGCTTCGGTGAGAAGCTTGATGAAACCAAAATCAACGAGATTGTAAAGATTCAACGTGGGTTGCTGTTGAATTTCGCCTCCGGTAGGTTTTCGGTGCTCACCGTTGTTCCGATTTTGGGGAAACTTCTGTTCAGAAACCGGTGGAAAGAGTTTGAGAAATCGAAAAGTGAGAGAGATGAAGTCTTCGTTCCCCTAATCAAATCACGAATCGGATCCGTTAATTCAATCAATTCGGAGCTCCGATCGGAAAACGAACGGGTCGTCGCGTACGTCGACACATTGGTGAATCTACAGCTGCCGGAGGAAGATTCCGGCGACGGAGACGGTGGACGATTGACGTACGAGCAGATGGCGAGATTATGCAGTGAGTTTCTCAACGCCGGTACGGACACCACCGCCACTGCATTACAATGGATAATGGCGAATTTGGTGAAGAATCCCCACATTCAGAAAAAACTCTACGACGAAATCGTTACAGTCGTCGGAGCCCCACCGGAGTTATCGCCGGAGTTGATTGTAAACGAAGATGATCTGAACAAAATGTGTTACTTAAAAGCTGTGGTGTTAGAGGGGTTAAGAAGACACCCACCGGTGCATCTTTTGTTGCCACATAGAGTGATGAAAGAGGTTGAGGTGCACGGTTACATGGTTCCGGAGGGTGCGGTTATTAACTTCATGGTGGGCGAGATAGGCGGGCCCGGAGGGGGGGGGGGGAGCCGATGGAGTTTAGACCGGAGCGGTTTTTGGGGGGTGATGGTCGGGATGGTGGGTTTGATATAACGGGGAGTAGAGGGATAAAGATGATGCCTTTTGGTGCTGGAAGACGGATGTGTCCTGGTTATGATTTGGCTCTGTTGCATTTGGAGTATTTTGTTGCGAATTTGGTTTGGTATTACGAGTGGAGTGTTGCGGATGGGTGTTGTGTTGATCTTTCGGAGAAGACGGAGTTTACTGTTGTTATGAAGAATCCCTTGCGAGCGCGAGTTTCTTATCGTGCTAAAGAAGTATCCACTTGAATTGAGATTCATATATGTTTGTAGTAGTTTTTACTATATGATTTTCATATTACAGTCGTGTAAATTGTTTGATTAGTAATATATGTTACTGTACAAAGTTTTCAATGTTATACGAACACTATAATACGCGGAGATGGATTGTTTCTCGTATGTCTTCTAATGCATTAGTACTTACTAGTTACGGTTATTTATACATCATTGTTCATATTAGTTTTAATAGTTATTGAGTATCTTTCCTAGAATGATGCATGTTAGTGGGACATCAAATTCATGTTATGAATATCATGTCACAAAAACTAACACATCGAAAACATGCAATGGACAAAATGAAAGATCAATCTAGCCATGATCAACACGTTGCATAAATGTTGAAGTGGGGCGCACAAAATATCATGAAGCTTTGTTGCAGGAATGCAAAATAAATAACTAAAATTAGAAAATGTTTATTAAAAATGTAATTAGGGTTTAAAAACAAAAGTTTGTTTTATTACTTATATTATTAGTCATATGTAATTTCAATCATATCGTTTTATAATTATTACATTCTCATTACTAATTATTTAATATTTTATTTATTCAACCCGTGTAATACACAAGGTACTAACCTAGTTAAATAATATAAAAATACACACATATAAACTTATTGGAAAAACTTAAAGCATTTTATTAAAAAAACCTTCACTGTTATACTTCTTCCTATAGCTCTTGTCTTTATAGTGTTCTGTATCGTGATCAACATAGAGGGTTGAATCCTTTTTCTTTTCTTAGATTGGTTATCGTGGCTTCTATAATTTGTTTCGTTAAAGATGTTTGTCCTGCAAGAAGTTTTCCGAACGCTACTACTGATGGTTATGTTGGCCGACCTGACCAACGTTTTAAACCCTGGTCTTTACCCGAGTATCAAAATCCTCTTCATCCTTGCATCCACAACTCTTGCTTGTTGGTCTACGTCACCAATTTCTCTAAACAGTTTTTTCACCTTGTGAATATATTATGGTATCATTATATCTTTTTGGCTTATTAACAATAGTTCGTTTCAAGTAGTTGTTAGTATCATTTCGTCTGTAGAACAGTCTAGGGAAACTATTAGAGACCTGTCTATGCGTTTTCATGTATCAAAAGTGCTCTAGCATGTTATTTCGTAAAACGATTCCCAAACTTCTGGATTTACATATTTATTCTTTTTGTTCTGTCTTTTGACTTAACTTTTTTTGATTGATGTATTTAGGGGCGGAACTACCCTTCGGGGTATGGGTTCTTCACGTCTCAAGTTTGAATATTGCTGAAAGGTTTATTTTCATACTTTTATTTGTTGCTTCATGTTACGAGTTTGACAAGTTAATATTATTAAGGGAGGGAGGCTGCATACTTTTTTTTAACTTGTCATATCTCATCTCTTGACAAAAGAAAGAAGATTTGTTCATTGGTTTTCTCTTCTTTGCATAGTCATCAACTTGCTTAAGGTTATTATTTTGAATCTTGATTGCGGTATTTTTTAAATATTTTATTAAAAAATGAATTACTATTTTATTAACATATTTTAATATTTCAAAATCCTTCCACCTAAAAAGGGAATTTGAAATTCCACAACTAATAGAATTTAAAGTGAAACATTCCATTGGGTTTTATATTTTATTACTCACTTAAACATATTTTTACTTAAAAATTATACTAGTTTCTCAATTACATTACATTCATTCCAACCAAACGCCCACTAAACATTTTGTGAACCAAACATGTGTTTAGTGATTTTAGTTGTTAGATTGGAACTTTAGTTTAAAAAAACCGACCCGACCCAATAATTTTAACATCAAATTGATAGAAATCTTAGCATAAAAAAGTGATCACCGTAAAAAAAATTTTGATTTCGCTACTGAAAATAGTAATCATTCATGTTTATAACTTCAAACTCATGTTTTCATGAATTGTCTTCCTCAAAAAATAAATTAAAAACCTTTATTCTATAGTGTTAATTTACTAATCAATAGCCACTAACAAACATTTAGCCATCAAGTTTTAAACTAACATTTGAAAAATAATTAAGTAAATAGTTAAATAATAAGATAAAATTTTGAAAAATATTTCAAAAAGAAATAACTAAATTGAAGGTTTAGGCTGTTTACTTGTTTAGAATCAAACTTGTGAGGGGGCGTGTGGCACAAACACTAATCAACCGTTCAATTATCCACAATATTGTAATTTTGTAAATTGTAATACAATTATTTGTTGCTTATTTTATTAATTGTTTAAATATGTGCTAATGATAAGCTTAAGTTTATAAAATAGTTGTTGGGTATTTAGGTAATTGAGTTTATAACAATTAGTGGAGTAAGACACTTAAATGTTTTAATAGTAATTGAATTTATAATATTTTTAAGATATATGTTAATATTTTATTATAGGTCTATAATTGTAAATTTTAATATTTTTTAATTTAATTGTTATTAGGTCGGTGTTGAAGTGTTCTCTTAAGTCGGTTTTGAATATCTTAAGGGTAAATGTGAAAGTTCTATGGGGTTTGGCGGTAAATTTTCTTAGGTGCGGGTGACTCCCAAGTGAACACTTGGGTCCATCCTTGCTCCCGCATCATTTCTTGGTATACAATTAGTATCTGATTTGTTAACTACTTTTCATAAGTCTTGGCCCTACAAGCAGGACATCGTAAATCATATATTATAATTCATCTGATTTATTCTTTAATTCCACCAAAGATTAAGAACCAAACCACTAAATAAGAGACTCCAATACTACTTGTTAACGTCTAAGCAAGTGAATCAGATTGATCAAGCTAAAAGCTCAGATATTTGCTTCAACACAAAGTGGCTCTTGTTAAACTTTTTTACAAAAACTAAACAAAGGGTTTATATAAACACCCTTAAACATAATCCTACTTAAACACTTTATCAAGAAATTCAAAATAAAATAAAATAAAAAGAGAAACATAGACTTAAAATATATTGATAGATATATTTTTTGATCTCCTCCAAACCTCCCATGTTGCTATCGTTTAATAATCTAGTGCCTTCATTTGATTCCTTAATGAATGCATATAAAAGTTTATGGACAAAGAGATACAATGAGAGATCTATTTTTGGGTTCTTGAAAGATGCCATCTTATTCTTGGATTGGCAACTACGGGTACTCTTGCCGTAATAAAAATAATATTAAACTTACTATAACACTCTAAAAAATAATAAACTTACTATAACACTCTAAAATTCAATAAAAGAATGACTAAACTACATAAATCATTGACTCACACATGTTGTATAAGCATCCTTAATTGTTTGATTGTGGTTGTCGTCTTTGTTCTCTTTATTTTTTTACTCTATTTCCATTAAAAAGTTTCTACCATAAACCTTACATCATCGTTTTCCAAAATACAAATAAAAGTTTTATAAAAAGCGTTTTACAATCTATTTGCAAACAAGCAACTTGATTAAGTCAAATAGATCTACATAAAGTATTCAGATTAAATATCTATAAGTAAAATTAACGTCTTTAACAAAAACTAAGATTTGAATTATATCAAGGTTCATCATTTCAACTCGTAAATCCAAACCGGCCACCTAGCAACAAGACACTTAACCTAAATATTATTTATAAACACAACACATAAATGATAAGAATTGAAATGGGACAATTTCCTGCCGGCAATCAACCAAATTTATCTACGCCTCTTTAACCATTTTTATAAAATATTATCACAATCACCTCTTTGTTCATTTCTTCATTTTATTATTTTGTAATTAACTCTATAAATATGGGTGCACACCTCCTCAAAGTTACTACTTTATATATTGAGATTACTGAGTTATAACTACAAGTTTTTTCACAAAGTGTTACGTAAGCCTGCATATAGAAATTCGTGAAAATAAAAAATATTCGATTCTTTCTTCTCGCTGTGTAAAACAGGAGCTAAATCAACTACAAAAAATCTTTTCTTATCCTATAAATACAACATAATTACCTTATTCATTCATCCACAATGGAGACAACATTCTTCATCACCACCATCTTCGTCGTAGTCGTCGTCGTCGTTATCTCCACCAAATACACACAGTCTCGCCGGAGCTGTGGTTCCGGCAAGACGCTCCCACCGGGGCCATCGTTCCTCACCTCCAACTTCCTCCTTCTAACCACCCCCTTCCTACGGTTCGAACCGGTGCTCAAAGCCCTCAAAGCTCACTACGGCCCCATGTTCACCCTCTCCACCATCACCGGTCCGGCGATCATCATCTCCGACCACTCGTTAGCCCACCACACCCTCGTCCACCACGGCGCAATCTTCTCCGACCGCCCGGAATCCCTCCCAATGTGTAACATCTCCGCCGCGCCCTACGGGGCTACATGGCGGCTCTTTCGCCGGAATCTTACGTCAGAATTCATCCACCCCTCCCGCATTCGATCATACTCATGGGCACGTAAATGGGTCCTTCAAATCTTCTTCAAACGGCTCCGGGATCAGCATGATCTCGCCGGAGTCAACGTCATTGACCATTTTCGGCATGCGATGTTTTGCTTATTGGTGTTGATGTGTTTTGGGCAGAAAGTTGATGAGAATCGAATTGATGAAATCGCTAGAGTGCAGAAGGATATGCTGGTGAAAGTGAGCTCAGGGAGATTTGCAGTGCTCACTGTGTTCCCTAGGTTAGGGAAGATGATGTTTAGAAGCAGATGTAAGGAGCTTGAGAAGCTTTGTAGTGATAAAGAAGATGTGTTGATCCCGTTGATCAAAGCGCGAATCGAATCGATGAAATATGATGGTGATAATGTGGCGTATGTTGATACATTGGTGGATTTACAGCTTCCTGAAGAAGAAGATGATGATGATAATGGTGGAAATGGTGAAAGAAAGTTGAGTTATAAGGAGATGGTGAGTATGTGCAGTGAGTTTTTCAACAGTGGTACTGATACTACATCTACTGCATTACAGTGGATAATGGCTAATTTGGTTAAGTATCCTGACATTCAGAGGAGATTGTATGATGAGATAGTGGGAGTTGTGGGACTGCCGCCTGCATCTCCGCCAGCGGGGGCGGATCCCGAGGCGGTGATAACCGAGGAGGAGATGAAGAAGATGCCGTACCTGAAGGCGGTGGTGTTGGAGGGGTTGAGGAGGCACCCACCGGTGCATTTTGTGTTGCCTCATAGGGTGATGAAAGAGGTTGAGGTGCAAGGGTACATGATTCCAGAGGGTGCAACCGTTAACTTCATGGTGGGCAAGATGGGTCTGGACCCGAAGGTGTGGGACGAGCCGATGGAGTTTAGACCGGAGCGGTTTTTGGGGAGTGGTGATCGCGATGGTGTGATTGATGTAACTGGGAGGAAAGGGATAAAGATGATGCCTTTTGGTGCTGGAAGGAGGATGTGTCCTGGATATGATCTGGCTTTGTTTCATTTGGAATATTTTGTCGCGAATTCGGTTTGGTATTTTGATTGGACCGTTCCTGATGGTTATTGTGTTGATTTGACTGAGGAGGTCGAGCTTACAGTGGTCATGAAAAACCCGTTGAGAGCGCGAATCTCTTCGAGGGTTGTAAGTCGATACGACTGAGTCTAATGTTTGTATATCTTCATGTTGTGTTGTCACAACACGTTGATGTTGTTTTAATATTTGTAGTTATATGTCTTGTACATTGTTATTATTCATAAGTTGTTTGTAGTGATCATTTATGAAGGATGGTTCGTGTATCTAGTGTCACTATGAGTAGGTGGACATTGTATAATTACAAAACTATGGCTATTGATGTAATAAACTTTTAATATTCTATGCCATCACTCTTTTGGCTTTTAACTTCATAGACTCCTACATTTTAACATCATGTCACACTCAAATACTATGGTTAATGTTCTAAACTTTTGCTATTGGTGTCATCGTCTATCATCACGAGATTCATCGTTTTCGACAGTGGAGTTTTCATAGAAACAAACACACTTCTTGTCAAATGAGAAGACAATATGTGTTATATAGATTAACATGTTTCTTGTTGACACAAGGTTGATATGTAGCTATGATTAGTGCTACTTATTTCTCCTTTGCTCACAAAAGGATGTGGGAAAACCCGTTAGCAACCACCCGTGGTTTTCGTTGACGTTTCTACCACCTATGATCACAACTTGTAGTTCTTCAAGGATCACAACATAAAGCTTGAACCTCACGATCTCTAGCATAAGAACGTAGGTTGATTTACTCCAACATAATATATATGTCATTGGATACTAATGAGATATGATATAGCATAACAACACATGATGGTATTATCAACCGTCGCGTCTCACAACTGAAGTATAACACTAGATACTTTGATCAAATAAACGTTTAGTAAGCACTTGATTTGGAAAACATATAATACTTTACATATGATGTTATATATTGATTGAATTTTCAAGGCTAGAATATGTTCTATCTATAGACAATTCTAACCATATACAAACAATTAAGAAATTAAATATGATAGTTTAAAACTTATAAGTAACAAATCATGAATTGTTTTATATGATAGATATTAGTAATGAGATCACCAACGCTTTGAATGTTAAACAAATTAATGATCCTACATACATTTTCATTCTTGCCAATCAAAGTATTTAAAAGGCTACAAAGGAATGCATAAGAAGGGATGGAACATAGTGTTTTTAGGTTATTCATGACGTACAACCAGAGTTGATACTAATTTGTAGCGCTAGAGAATAAGCCGCAATGCAATCTTAGGTTCCTAGTTGCAAAATTTGATCCTAAAACCTCAAACAAAGGATACAAACATCATCAAATGCTTGCTAGTCGCTTTATAACTCTTTAATGGTGTTAAGTGGCACTTGGAGTTCCCCCAAACACTTCAGTAGGAAAGCTGAAACAGACCATTCCAATGAAGTGTTCGGAGGATCTCTGAGTAACACTTGACGTGTCCCTTCACTTAGCATTGCTCTTTTCTCTATGATCACATAGAAGTGTTTGATGAATAAACATGTCATAGTTATAAGTATATATACAAGAGACTTGAGGGAAGGTTGAAGATTGTTTGGTTGTCAATCCCCAATAAGAAGCACATGTGTAGAATGATAAACTGAAAAAGAGGGGGGTGTAAAGGTAAGGACCAAATGAAAGGGTATTATTATGTTCCATTTTCTTCATCTACCCTTATACATGTCTAGGTTCAATTTCAACTTACATACAATGACCTCACATATATCGACATATGATTCCATATGTGAACCCAAGATCACGTATATTTGGGGTAGAGATCCAAAGTGAATTTAAAGGTAGGGTTTTGTTCAATTGTAACACTAAAAAGTTTTGATTGATTTTGCTTTCTTTTATGAAATTTAAATTAATTTTCTATACAAATAACATGCTGTGTATCATTTCGGCTAAAAATTTCAAGTCATTTAATCAAAATATAATGTAGCTTATGTCGTTTGGACTTCACGTATATTGATAGCTTATGTCGTTTGCAACTTGGTAAAACACAAACCAACTTAACCATTCACATGTCATTATGGTACAAACGTATCAAAATTATATCGGCATGCAAGGTATGAAGTATCAAACTAAAAGGTAGAACTTCTAAACCCATGCTCAATTGATACAACGAATCAAGAATTTTGCATTCATAAGAGATGCAATTACAGGTCAGTTAATTCAAACTTTTCGAGTAGTAGGATTGGCTACTATGCTCACTAATATGTACCTGAAGTTTTAAGGCCAATTGTCTAGCTGACAATTCTTCCTCTTGTGCTTGCTTGTACTCAACAGTATCCTTAATCTTCTCTCTATCATTATCAATGGTGCCATCAATGAGGGCACCCTCAGTGGCATCAGTAGATTGACCTTCTTTCTCATGAACGACACTTT
>BJCM01151883.1:0-14264 GCA_018326385.1 Flaveria bidentis
CGATTAAGGATAGATAGATAATCGTGTAAGTTGAATCAATTTGATTATTATTGCGGTTTAATACCCAAAAGGTTATGGGTTTAAGGTGCTACGGTTATACACTCGATTGGTTGGTATTCGACGTTTAATCCTCAATTATTAGGTGCATTAAGGTTCGAACCACGCACACGAGGTGATTCAAAACGATTGGACTTCGAAACCGAGGGGTTTTTTTCATTTTGAAGCTCACCGGAGCTTGGCCGGAGAATGGTTGGCGATGTGGCCGGGAAATGGAAGGGAAAGTTTTGGGTTTTTGTTAAGTTTACACTTTCACCCCCTGTAATTTGTTTTGTTTATCATTTCATGCAAAAACATTCATTTAAAGTTTCCAAAATGGCAAAACCAACCCCCTAACTTTAATTAGTTCTAATTTAAGATCATTAAGTTTCTTTTTATTATTATTATTATTATTAATATTATTATTGTTATTAATATTATTATTATTATTATTATTATCATTATTATAACTTGTATTATTATTACTACTATTCATATTAACAAAATTAATATTATTGGATATTTTTATTTTTAACCTTCATACAATAAAAGTTAGTGATGATTATAACGAATAAGCATAAATAACACACGAGTTTTATAATTGTTAATAATGACCCTTATAAGAATAAAGGGAATTAACTTTTAGCTAACAAAAATACGAGATTTTACACCGCTTTCCACCACCCTCGTCGTGCACCGCCTTTCGCCACTCTCGCGGCCTTTCCCACCACCGCCACGCACCGCCTTTCCCACACTTTCAAACTCCACTTTAAGATTTGGTTCAACAATGTACTTTCACACACTTTCAAACTCCACTTTAAAATTTATACAATAATGATATTATTGATCTACGTTGTTTTGTTACTCTTATATGGTTTAAGTTTTAGTTTAACGTGTTCAATCAAACGATTTGGTTTTATATTATCATTTAACACACTATATATTCTTTTTATTTATGTAATTATAGTTATTGCTAGAGAAAAAAGAGTCAAATTTAATCATATAAATTCATTAACGTAACATTAACTTCTTTTTATTGAATCAATAAGTAGGAATAACTTAAAATACACGTTGTAATCAATTTGAGTAGACGAATGATATCATCTAAAACAAATAAACAAATGATACGATCTAATATTATCTCAAGGTGTTATTAATTAAATAATATATCAAATAAAATAAAAAACCAGCTAATCTTCTCTATGACCGAGTGTTTGTGTTTGAAAACAAAAAGAAAAACCAAAACCAGAGCAAGTAGAAACCCTAACTGGAAGGTTCGAGATACTCTCGTCATTTTAGGGTTTCAACTCCAGATCGATCGAAATCGGTTGTTTTGAAGCTTTGATCCCCCATAATTAAGCTTGTATTCGCACAGTTGCATTCTCTCCGATGGCGGAAGATAATAATAATAATATTAGTAGAAGAAACGGCGTCACCGGCGACGATCGAAGCGAAACGAGCGATTACACATCTGAGGACGAAGGAACGGAGGATTACAGGCGTGGAGGTTATCATGCAGTTCGTATTGGTGATAAGTTTAAGCATTCTAGATATGTTGTTCAGAGCAAGCTTGGATGGGGTCATTTTTCCACCGTTTGGCTCGCGTGGGACACTCACAAATCGGTATGGATGATTTCTGCTTATTCGTGTTGTTGTAGATCTCAAAACTCTGTTTAAACAATAGCTCTATTTGGCTTAAAAAGGGAAATATCCTCAAACTATTAATGGAAGCAATTTTCGTACGGGGGGAAGATCATTTTGTAGCCAATTAGTTGGATTTGAGCTTACGGTTGGTTGTTTGAGGATTGGTTAGACGTTAGATGATTGATGTGTGATTACCTTATGTCTTTTGTGTTTAGTTTTGCATAATGATTGTAACGACAAGTAATCTGTTCTTATGATTAAATGCACGAGTCTTTTGTGTTTAGTTTCTTTTTTAAATCTGTTTTGTCTTTGATCATTTTTGAGCAAAAGAGCTAAAGCAATAGTTTGGATCTGGTTTGCAGAGATATGTAGCTTTAAAAGTTCAAAAGAGTGCTCAACATTACACTGAGGCAGCAATGGACGAAATTACTATCTTGAAGCAGATAGCTGAGGGGGATCCAGATGACAAAAAATGTGTGGTGAAGCTTTTGGATCATTTCAAACATTCTGGACCAAATGGGCAGCATGTTTGTATGGTTTTTGAGTATTTGGGTGATAATTTGTTGACGTTAATAAAGTATTCAAATTACCGAGGGATCCCTCTTCACAAGGTTAAGGAAATCTGCTTCCACATTTTAGGAGGTTTGGATTACTTGCATCGTCAGCTTTCTATTATCCACACGGATCTTAAGCCGGAAAACATTTTACTTCTGTCGATGATTGATCCGGAAAGAGATATAACAAAAACAGGTGCACCTCCGATCCTCTCATCAAGCAAAGATAATAATGTGACTGATTCTGGTGCTTCTAAAGAAGCCGGGACTTCAAATGGTAGTCTTACCAAGAATCAGAAAAAGAAGATCAGAAAAAAGGCTAAAAAAGCAGTCCAAAATGGTTCTGGAAAGGAAGATATTGAGGAAGTTGAAGCAGATAACGAGGCAAATGGGTCTGGTGTTGAATCTTGTCACAATCAGAAATCAAATGGAGACCCTCTTGAAGAACATGCCACATCATCAGTTGTAAAAGCTGATTCCTTCCAAGGAAATAAACTTCGGGGAAGAGGCAGCCGCTCAACAAGGCAGAGGCTATTAGCAGAGGTTGATGTAAAATGCAAGTTGGTTGATTTTGGTAATGCATGTTGGACTTATAAACAATTTACTAGTGATATCCAAACTAGACAATACAGGTGTCCAGAGGTTTTACTAGGATCCAAATACTCAACCTCTGCTGATTTATGGTCATTTGCTTGCATATGCTTTGAACTAGCAACTGGTGATGTCCTCTTTGATCCTCACAGTGGTGACAACTATGACAGAGATGAGGTTTTGACTTTTGAGGATCCTAAAATAAAAAAAACTTGTTTTCATGTTCAATACAAGCTAATGCAATTGGTATTTTGTTATTACTTTACAGGATCACTTGGCCCTGATGATGGAACTTCTTGGAATGATGCCTCGAAAGGTTAGACGTAATCTTCGTTTTTTTTACACGAACATTTGATGTTTTGATATCTGCATAGGTATATTTATACCATGAGAGCTATATTAATATTCTGCAGATAGCTTTAGGCGGGCGTTACTCTCGTGAATTGTTTAACAGGCATGGTGATTTAAGGCATATTCGGCGATTGCGTTTTTGGCCTCTGCATAAAGTACTTAAGGAGAAATATGAGTTTAGCGAACAAGATGCAAATGATTTGGCCGATTTTCTTGTTCCAATACTTGATTTTGTCCCTGAGAAAAGGCCTACAGCTGCACAATGTCTTAGTCACCCATGGTTGACAGGGGGTCCACCTCGGAGTTTGACTTCTGGGGCTAATCCTGCTCCTGAAGCCAATGATAACAAGACTTGTGAGAAAATCAGTGAGAAAACCAGAGAGAAAGATGAGAGGGAAGCTATGGAGGTTGGAGTGGGAAACATAGCTATTGGGGGTGACTCAAAGCCATCATCAAAACAAGCTTGTTGAGCCTCATTGGTAATATTCCACTGTTCTATTTCTTGAGCAAACCAATCATTTATGTTAAAAAATGAAGAAAGTAAATTTAAAGAACACAATATCGGCATCTTTCGAGATTAAGCATTGTAACATAGTTCTTTGATTGGATTTTAATAATCTCAAATTTTATTTTTTGGCCAAGATTAATCCTAACTCAAAAAATATTTACAAACACTCTCAACTTTGAATTTATTTTCCTTCAACGATCTTTCACTAACTGAGAGTTAACACTGTTAGTTTTTTAGGATTTTGATTACTTATATGGCCAAAACACTAAGCATAAAATTGAAATCAACCTATTAATCTTCACCTTTTGATCTGAAACACTTGACTAGGTAGATTTCAAGGGACGATGGAGGCTGAACACCAAAAAACGGACCTAGTAGAGGTTGGGCAGCGACGAAGTTGAAAATTTGCTCAAAGTTATACCCTTTTATCAAAATAACTAACAGTTGTTACCTTTTAGTTAGTAATGGATCGTTTGTGAAAATAAACTTAAAGTTGAGAGCTATTGTAAATATTTTTTGAGTGAAAATTAATCATGGCTGATAAATAAAAGTTAGGATTGTTAAATCCAATACAATAACAAAATGAGATTTGAGTTTATACCTAGCTTGCTTTTTTGACATTTTTTAATATATGATATAACTTAACATGTGATTCTTAATACGACTTGTTTGACTGAATTATTCTAAATCATTTGTATATTTCTTGCTACTTCTCAGTAATGAAGTGCCATTTTTGACCGTGGGATTGTTGCAAAAGAAAGCATGTGCAATCTTCTTCAAGTTCACTGCAGATTCTTTGTATAATTTGTTGAAGTTTATGTTGCGGAATATTCATGTATTGGCAATTTTATTCTCTTTGTAGATGATTTTTCCATATGATGATTTCAATTGTACCCCCAACAAACGAGAGAATGCGTGTCTTGTTATTGTTTTATCTGTTATTTATGCCAATATGCCGAACTACCTTTTAGCAATCTGTATATGGAACTTTTTTTCCCATTGACGTCACCTATGTATTAAATTGTTTTATAAGTTACGGTCCTAATAAAGATACATCTCATTTTATAAATCGACACACCATCTATATGTTGCGTATGGGTCCATAAGCGGCGTATAGGGTCGAATACACTAAAAATGAAGAAAATTCAGGGGGCTGTCAGAGAGCTATACGCCTCATATAGCCTTATACGACCCCCTTATACGACACATACAGCCTTATACGACCCACTCTATACGACGCGTATGAGGCTATACGACACATATAAAAATTTGGGGTGTTGATTTAAAATATTGGGGTGTTCATTTAAAATAAAAGAGCCCTTTCGTTTACACTTGTCTAACTTTAAACATTCTGAGTGAGTAAACTTTTCGTTGAAGTTTTGACAACTGGGTTGAGTTTGTTCGATTTTTGGACTAAATTTAAGTACATCTACGCCTTAATATTTAGTCCCGTTCTCGACTTAAATAATAATAAGAAAAGTTAATACAGAGGTTCACCGATACAAATAAATTATATTTTAGTGATGAACTAATACACTCAGGGGCGAAGATAGTGTATTTGGGAGGGGAGAGGGCCCTATACACCTATTTTTTTTTTACAATTTGTAGCGTAAAAGTTGGGCGAAGATAGTGTATTTGGGAGGGTAGAGGGCCCTGTACACCTATTTATTTTTTATTTTTTTATTTTTATTTTTACAATTTGTGGCGTAAAAGTTGGGCGAAGATGGTGTATTTGGGAGGGGAGAGGGCCCTGTACATCTATTTTTTATTTATTTTTACAATTTGTAGCGTAAAAGTTGAGAAATCCTGGCTTCGCACCACATACATCAATCTAAACACTTATTTACTGTGAAATCAACTTGCGCATTCAACTATTTGAGGAATAAATGTTATTTTAACACTGATGTATTATTATAAAGTGTTTGGTTGGAAGGAATGAAATAAATTGAGAAACTAATATAATTTTCAAGTAAAAAATTATATTTGAGTGGGTAATAAAATATAAAACTCAAGAAAATTTTCACCTTAAATTCTTTTGGTTGTGAGATTTTAAATTCCCTCTAGGTGGAAGGATTTTGAAATCACTCAACCAAGGAAATTTGAGATGAAATATTCCTTTGGGTTTATTTTTAATTTTTACTCAAATATAATTTATTTAAAAATTATACTAGTTTTTTAATTTTATTCTATTACTTTCAACCAAACACCCCCTTAAACCCTTACCTTAGGGTGTAGGTGTTTGGCTTGTTTTAATATAATTAGCAGACTTGGCTTGTTATTCTTACTTGATTTAAGTTTTCAATTTACCGTATTCAGTCAAACGGTTTGGTTTTAAAATATCATTAACATACTTAGTATTTATCTAATTATAGTGATTGTTTGAAAAATAAAATGTCAAATCTGATTATATAAATTCATTCACGTAACTTTAACTCCTTTTTTATTGAAGCAAGAAGTATGAATAACTTAATATACACGTTGTAATCAATTTGAGTAGATAAATGATATCATCTACAACAAATAAACAAATGATATGATCTAACATTATTATAAGGTTTTGTTAAAAATTTATATTTTAATATACTTAAAAATACTAACGACCAATGAATATTAGAAGTTTGATCACCCGGACAAATTTAATGACGAAAAGCCATCCACGTTCGCGAACACATACAACACGAGTGACCCGTTTTGCACATCATTTTGATGAAAATCAATCACCCAAAAACTTACCATAATAAACCTATAACTCACTTGAAGCATATCACACTAAACAAATCATAACCTTCGCTTTTGAAATCGGTGTATCATCTCAAACCAATTTATTTCGGATTAATTAAAAATATACTTAAAAATGTTATATTTTAAAATTAATTTCGAGAATAAAATAAAAAACCAGATAATCTTCTCTATGACCGAGTGTTTGTGTTTGAAAAAAAAAGAAAAACCAAAACCAGAGCAAGTAGAAACCCTAACTGGAAAGTTCGAGATATTCTCTTCGTTTTAGGGTTTCAACTCCAGATCGATCGAAATCGGTTGTTTTGAACCTTTAATCCCCCATAATCAAGCTAGTATTCGCACAGTTGTATTCTCTCCGATGGCGGAAGATGACAATAACAATAATAGTAGAAGAAACGGCGTCACCGGAGACGATCGAAGCGAAACGAGTGATTACACATCGGAGGACGAAGGAACGGAGGATTACAGGCGTGGAGGCTATCATCCAGTTCGTATTGGTGATAAGTTTAAGCATTCTAGATATGTTGTTCAGAGCAAGCTTGGATGGGGTCATTTTTCCACCGTTTGGCTCGCTTGGGACACTCACAAATCGGTATGTTTTCTCTGGTTTTGTAGATTTGAAAACTCTGTTTGAACAACCGTTTTATTTAGCTGAAAACGGCAAATATCTTCAAAGTACCAATGGAAGCAGTTTTCTTACACGAAGAGAAGATCATTTAGTAGCCATTTAGTTGTATTTAAGCTCAACAATTGGTTGTTTGAGACTTTTGAGGGTTGGTTGGATGATTGAAGTACGTGTTTTTTTGTTTAGGTTTATTGGACATAAGGCATGACGATTGTTATCGGTAGGTGATATATTCTTATGATTAAATGCATGAGTTTGTACTGGTGTGCAGTGTGCAAGGTTATCTGTAATTTTGTTGTGTTGTTTCTGATCATTAAGTGTTTTGAGTAAAACAATTAAAGCTATAGTTTGGATCTGGTGTGCAGAGATATGTAGCTTTAAAAGTTCAAAAGAGTGCTCAACACTACACCGAGGCAGCAATGGATGAAATTACTATATTGAAGCAGATAGCTGAAGGGGATCCAGATGACAAAAAATGTGTGGTGAAGCTTTTGGATCATTTCAAACATTCTGGACCAAATGGGCAGCATGTTTGTATGGTTTTTGAGTATTTGGGTGATAATTTGTTGACGTTAATAAAGTACTCAAATTACCGAGGGATCCCTCTTCACAAGGTTAAGGAAATCTGCTTCCACATTTTGGGTGGTTTGGATTACTTGCATCGTCAGCTTTCTATTATTCACACGGATCTTAAGCCGGAAAACATTTTACTTCTGTCGATGATTGATCCGGAAAAAGATAGAACAAAAACAGGTGCACCCCCAATCCTCACGTCAAGCAAAGACAATAATTTGACTGATTCTGGTGCTTCTAAAGAAGTCAAGACTTCAAATGGCAATCTTACCAAGAATCAGAAAAAGAAGATCAGGAAAAAGGCTAAAAAGGCTGTCCAAAATGGTTCTGGAAAGGAAGAAATTGAGGAAGTTGAAGCAGATAACGAGGCAAACGGTTCTGGTGCTGAATCTTGTCTTAATCAGAAATCAAATGGGGACCCTCTTGAAGAACATGCCACATCATCAGTTGTAAAAGCTGATTCCTTCCAAGGAAGTAAACTTCGGGGAAGAGGCAGCCGCTCAACACGTCAGAGGCTATTAGAAGAGGTTGATGTCAAATGCAAGCTGGTTGATTTTGGTAATGCATGTTGGACTTATAAACAATTTACTAGTGATATCCAAACTAGACAATACAGGTGTCCGGAGGTTTTACTAGGATCCAAATACTCAACCTCCGCTGATTTATGGTCATTTGCTTGCATATGCTTTGAGCTGGCAACTGGTGATGTTCTCTTTGATCCTCACAGTGGTGACAATTATGACAGAGATGAGGTATTGTGGATCGTAAAAATAAAAAAAAACTTGTTTTCATGGTCCATACAAGCTAATGTGATTGGTATTTGGTTATTACTTTACAGGATCACTTGGCTCTGATGATGGAACTTCTTGGAATGATGCCTCGAAAGGTTAGGCGTAATCTTCTTTACATTTGATGTTTTGATATCTGCATATGTTTATTTATATCATGAGAGCTTTATTAATGTTCTGCAGATAGCTTTAGGTGGGCGTTACTCTCGTGAATTTTTTAACAGGCATGGTGATTTAAGGCACATTCGGCGATTGCGCTTTTGGCCACTGCATAAAGTGCTCAAGGAGAAATATGAGTTTAGTGAACAAGATGCAAATGATTTGGCTGATTTTCTTGTTCCAATACTTGATTTTGTCCCTGAGAAAAGGCCTACAGCGGCACAATGTCTTAGTCACCCATGGTTGACAGGGGGTCCACCTCGGAGTTTGACTTCTGGTGCTAATCCGGTTCTTGAAGCCGATGATAACAAGACTTGTGAAAAAATCAAAGAGAAAGATGAGAGGGAAGCTATGGAGGTTGGAGTGGGAAACATAGCTCTTGGGGGTGTCTCAAAGCCATCATCAAAACAAGCTTGATGAGTTTCATTGGTAATGTTCCACTGTTGTTTTATTTCTTTAGAAACAGATGATTTATGTTAATACTTAATGTGAAGAAAGTAAATTTAAAAAACATGATATCGGCATCTTTCGATATTAAACGTAGTAAAATAATACTCTTATTATCTATCATCTATAATAAGAACAATAACAACAAAACAAAGATTTGAATATACGAGTACCTGGCTTATTTTTTTGACACTTTGGTCATTGCCTCATAGGTAGTGATTTATGGTACTTGTTTGACTGAATCATTTGTATTTGTTTCTTGCTCCTTCCCAGTAATGAAATGCCATTTTTGACCGTGGGATTGTTGCCAAAGGAAGCGTGGACAATCATCTCCAAGTTCACTGCAAATTCTTTGTATAATTTGTCGAAGTTTATGTTGCGGTTATTCATGTATTGCCCATTTTATCCCCTTTGTAGATGACAATTCATATGATAATGACAATTGTTTCCAACAAATGAGAGAATGTACGTCTTGTTATGAGTTTATTTGTTATTCTTGTCAATTAGCCGAGCTTCTTTTACGAGTTGTTTGGCAGCATCTGAACCAACTTTTTAATGGTTCAGATGTCCAAATGGTTTAACATTTAATAGTTTAGACTGTTTGTTTTGCGAGCAAATGTTTGAATGATTTAGACATTTGCCTCTGAATGGTTAAGTATTATATTAATTTTGAATGATTAAGAGGTCGAATGCTGAATGGTTAAGAACTATTATTTAAATTGGTTAGATATTTGTCTTTGTTAAGAAAGATATAAGTTTTTAATTGGTTAGATATTTAATGTGTTAAATTAAAAACTTTTAAGTTTTATATATTTATCATTTCTTTTAGTCTTTATTATTTTTTTAAATTTTAATAGACCGTACGTGTATTCGAAAGAACCAAATCAAATTGTTAATTCGGTTTTTGGTTTGATTAATGATTACACAAAATTTGCTTATTCGGTTCAGTTATCCGTATAAACCAAATAATAAACGAGTTTTGAGAGGTTAAATCGGATAACCGAACCGAACTGAATGTTTGTATTTATTTTTTATTAGTTTTAAATATGTTTTTATATCATTATATGACTTATATGAATAGTGTTTTTGAAACTTTTTTAGGAAAAAACTTTTTTCTAAAAAAATCATGATAAAATATGACAGGTTTTGAAATTGGTTTTTATAATTTGGGAAGGAGGAAAAGAGTATACAAGTAATAAAAGAAATATGTATAACCAACTCTATATTAAATTGCTATATAGGTTACCGTGATGTGATATAATTCTATGTACACTCGTCTAAAATGAAACATTTGACGTTGTACCACAGGATTGAGTTTGTTTATATTTTAGATTATTAATGTAGAATAAAAAGATTAATGCATTACAAATACATTTTATCGAGACTTTCAAGTTCATTTGTTTTTTAGTTAGATTCTAAGTTTCATCTATTTGATCCGTTAAAACTAAAACATAACTCAAATACATCTAAACCGTAATATTTAGTCTAGATCTTGACTGAAATAATAATAACTAAAGTTTATACATGGGTTCACCGGTACAAATAAATACATCTAAACAGCGCATAGTTTCTTCATTCTTGGTATATTCATCAATAAATACACCATTCACCAGTGAATCAAATAGCTCCTGCATATTAGTGATTTTTTGTAGAAACCAACCCCTACATATATATTTTGATAACCAAACTAATTTTAAACATAAATGCACCGGTCATAGTCGGCGCTCGAAAGAGCTTATATGCGTCGTGTCAATCAAAACATACACGATGCCTTCTCTAAAGAGCTCTGTTATTTTGCTAAAAATCTTGAGTGTTTAACCTTATTACGTACCTGAGGACAAGACCTATGCTAAATAAACTAAAAGGGAATGTATCAATCTGGTTGGTCTTAAGGAATAGGATTCATATTCCTTCCTGTATCTCCATCTGGAATCAGCATACTTCTAGAGTGCTGAAAAGCCCATCCCAATCAAGTGGATTCGATTTTCTCGAAGCCTAAAGAATTTTCCTTGCTCTGAGGTATGAATACATGAGAAAAAATGCCACCACCGCACCAAAAATAATTCCTCCGGTTGTCAGCCAAAATGCAAACTGCACTCCACAATGCACAATTATTATATGATCATTTAAGTTATGAGACGAATCACGATTAGTGTTAAGAATGTCTTTAAAGACTAAGAAGAGAGTACCACATGCTCTTCCAGATATGATTTTAGATTCATGCCAAATATACCTACAAAAACCAAAAGGGAGCTTCATATATAACAGCTAAACTACAAGAAAAATCATATATCATGCAGTTAAATAATCAAGAGAAAAATAAAGTTAAGTTGTAGAATCTAACCAGCAACTAGAGCGCCAACTGCAACGCAAAAGGTCCCAACCTGAAGAAGCAATTCGAATTTGCTCACTTCAAGCCGCCGAGAGCTGAGAAGAAAACATATCACAATTTTATATTAATTATCATTAGTGAGTTTAGTTTACAGTATATTTAATGTCTGTAAAACACTAATATGTCAACCTTAGATTAACAGATATCGAGTCTTCCATTTCCCTTGCTGACTCCAGAAGTCTTTCTGCTTGATTATGACATGATTCACATCTGCTATCATACACAAATCATAATTGACATACATTCTGATCTTCAACTGCCTCATGAACACTAAAATGATAAAGGTACCTTTGAAGATAATTTTCCAGCAGCATTTCAATTTCTTCCTCTTCTTCTGCATATGATAAATTAATAACAAGTCAAAAAATTAGCAAAATAATAAATTTTACCTCTAAATTACTTTCTCCAGTATAATATTTACCCTCAGCAATCTGCTTCTCTTGTGGAACCGAACATTCTAGATCATCGTTTCGACTCAAGATGCAGTTTCTACCCACAGTACAGAGGCGGCGAATTTCATGAGAATCCTCAAGTATATCAAGCAACATTTGTTTGAGTGCTCCTGCTTTTGATCCTAACTCAACCTATCATGCCAAATAAAACAAAAAGTTAAATAAATCAAAGGGGTTATCTATTTTCAGTTTACTGTAGAATGTAGATTGGTGTGTAATATAACATGTGGTACCAATGTTTGTTTACTAATACGGAGCTGTTCCAGTATGTCAGCTGTCAATCGGTTTGGCAAAACCTCGAGTAAAGCTTGAACCTGAACATGCATGTGATGCAATATACTCTTAATAGTGCATATAAGGATTATATGTTGATCATTATATGGTCCTCTTAATAGAAACTACCACCTACACCTTGCTAAATATGATCTTGAAGTCTTGAACTACAATCACCAGTTTGTAAAATGAAAGGAAAGTAAACACACACATACATATATACTCACTATGTTTCCATACTCACACGTGGTTCTAAATCCATTAGTTTCTCCTCAAATAGCTGTACTCGTGAATGAAGAGCAGCTTCAACTACCTGAAATATTAACTTATAATTTTGTAAATCTTGAATTTGAACCTTGATATGGGAAACTTAAGAACAAACCTCAAGCTCAAAAGGCATTACGGGACCTCCATGCATATTCTTAGGGTTTAAACGAGGTAATAATGCGTCGATAAATGCTTTTCCTGCTCTCCTAAGATACCGAGTAAATAAACCAGAAATGAACATATCTGTTAATTAGCTTTTTCCATGAAATAGAAAGGGCCAAAGGGGGCTAAAAAGAAAAAGAAAAAGATCTTCACATACTAATATTTACCGGTTGTAATTAAATATAAACACACTTTCTAGCATTGCAATTGCCCGTAGTGAGCCTAAGTTCAGTAGTATGGCATTATCACGAACCTGTAAACAAACAGAATTATCACATAAGAATTTTGGCTGTTGGTTAAGGTTCTTATGCTTCTGGCATCATCAGAATTTATTCATCACAGCTAACAACAATGTTTTATACTTACGGTTCATAGATATAATAACAGAAGATGGATGCAGCATAAATTAAGAAACCACCACTCAGCTTAACTAAGTTCATTTATCTGGAAAATACATTTTTACAATGAAGTTTAACCAAATTATTTCTGCAACTTATCTTGCAGTTTCAATAGACTTTTCTTCGGAGATCGGCACATGGCAACTTTATTTGACCTTATGTATGATGTCCCTAAAAGCATGAAACTAACAAATGAACTTGATAAGAACCAGAACTGATAGCAGAATGCAAGTGAACCGAAAATACAACAAACGAACGAAGTCCCAGATTATTCAACTTCAATGAGTTGATCAGCTTTCCCGTGGTTACTTTCTAGTAGTAAACCAACTAACCAATGATATCAAAATTAGTCTTGTTTTTCAAAAATATCAAGACTACAACCCTAAAGTCCTGTTTATAATTATGGATCTTTATTTCAATACTTGTAAAACACTTACTCATAGTTTAGACATCACCTAATAATATACCCAGTAAGATAAAGCTAAGCAAAATGGTACTTACTAAATTCAAATTATATCTGAGTGATATCAGAATTATACCACAATATATGTGATGGAATGAAGATGCACTGATCAATGCCAACAATGGAGCTACAAGAATTAGAACTTCATATGCAAGAAATAAAACAGCAAAAACAATAAGTTGGCTTGGTGCCATACCAGCAACGAGGGCATCGTGTTGGTCAACCATAGTGAAGGATCAACAATCCGAATGTCACGAGGGCGAAGATCTGATATCAAAAACTCAATTAAGAAATGGTGATGCACATAAAGTACCACCTACAGTCATAACTCAGTTATTGAGGATATATATACAGAAAGATAAGAAGAATTGAAAAATGAGGGAAGTTACTATTAGAATAGCATGCATGTGCATATGAAGGCATCTTGAGAACACTAGAGATTAGTTAAAGAGTAAAGACGATTCCTGATAAAGTGCTAAGTTGAATACAAAGTAGCAAGTAGCGGATTAATTTTTCTTCAGCAGAGTAACAAAAGTAAGCTCCATAGTCCACAAGAAGCAGAAAATTATAATCAGAACATTTCACTCACCACTTGACTTCAGCAAATGTCGTCTACTAATTTTTCTGGTTGACACCATTCCGCTTGAACTTACTTCTACAACCTTTAAGAGAAAGATATACACAAAAACATATAAGAAACTTCTAACTTTTAGTAATTGCAAACCATACACAGTTGGAAGAATGTCACATGAATCAATAATGCTGCTTAAACATTCTAAACCAGCATATTTCAGTTAAGATTACACACATTTCTCGCCCTTAACTTGTGCCCAGGGGCGGAG
>BJCM01151884.1:0-11507 GCA_018326385.1 Flaveria bidentis
TTTGGTGTGTCCTCATCTTGAATTCTCAATTGATGATACCCTGATCTTAAATCAATCTTTGAAAAGTAACTAGACCCTTGTAATTGGTCAAATAAATCATCTATCCTGGGTAGGGGATATATATTCTTTATAATTACTTTATTGAGTTCCCTATAGTCAATACACATCCTGAAAGTTCCATCTTTCTTTTTAACAAATAGAACTGGTGCACCCCAAGGCGATATACTAGGATGTATAAATCCTTTGTCTAATAGTTCCTGTAATTGATTCATCAATTCTTTCATTTATGTTGGTTCTAAACGATATGGTGCTTTAGCTATAGGAGCGGTTACCGGTACTAATTCTATTTTAAACTCTACTTAACGATGGGGAGGTAAACCAGGTAACTCATCAGGGAAAACATCTGGATATTCGTTGATAACAGGAACACTTTCTAAGCTTATCTTATCTTTTTTTGCATCAATTATATGGGCTAGAAAGGCTAAACATTTCTTTCTTAAACAACTTTGTGCTTTCTTACAGGAAATTATTTTCATCGCACCTATGGGTTTTTCTCCATATATGTAAAGAGTTTTATTTTCTTTAACCAAAGGAATCTTTATCATCTTTTTCCTACATACTATTTCAGCTTGATTTTCACATAACCAATCCATTCCTACAACTATATCAAAACCTCCTAATTCAATAGGAATCAAATCTATGGTAAAAGAATAATCATCTAAAATTAAGGTGCAGTTAGGAATGATTTCACATGCTTCAGTTATCTTACAATTAGTTAATTCTACCATATATTTGTGTTTTAGTTTTTCTGAATTTAG
The DNA here is from genome assembly GCA_018326385.1 of Flaveria bidentis. Classification (NCBI taxonomy): domain Eukaryota; kingdom Viridiplantae; phylum Streptophyta; class Magnoliopsida; order Asterales; family Asteraceae; genus Flaveria; species Flaveria bidentis. Next base: position 819 of record BJCM01151884.1, read on the forward strand.
ATCAAGCAATGGTCTAAACGTATTTGAAACGAAACTACGGGTTGCTCCAGTATCAAATAATACTATTGCGTATTGATCGTTAATAAGAAACGTACCCGTTACTACTTCAGGTTCTTGTCGGGCTTCCTCGGCTTGCATTATGAAATCTCTCCCGTGAGGGTTGTTTTGTTTGACCAGATCTTTACCTTTCAATTGTGGACATTTATTTCAAAAATGATTTTCATCTCCACATTGATAACATATGGGTTTTGGGTTAGTGGGGCTCTTACAGTCTCGGGAGATGTGTCCCTTTCTTTTGCAGTTATAACAGATTACCATTGCACACTTACCCGGATGATATCTTTGATAGGTATTCCATCATGGCTGGTCCTTTATTTGGGGCTTCTTTTCTAGCGCCATTCCTAAAAAATTACTAGTTGGCTGTCAAGTTATCCTTTTCTGAGGATTTCTTCCAAATCTATTGCTTGAGTCGTTGCCATTCCATTTCCTCTTTTCTCCTACCCTAGGGTTACATAAAGATTTGTTTCTTATCATTTCATCAGTCAGGCTTCCTGATAGACTTACGACATCTTGGAAAGTTCTAGGCATAGCGGATTTCACTAATCCTCTTATTTGTGGTACTAAACCTCAAATATACCTACCAATTCTATTTGTTTCTGGAGTTACTAAATGTGGTTCTAGTCTGGAAAGTTCATTGTATCTGTCGGTGTATTCTCGATGTGATGTTCCTTTCATTTCTAGTGCTAAGAATTCAGTTTCTAATTCTTCTATATCATTATAGGGGCAATATTTTTCAATCACCAGATTTCTGAATTCTTCCTACCTCAATCCATTCATATTATGCCTCCCTTTTGTGTGTATTTCCATTTTCCATCAGGATTGTGCATCTCCTTTTAGTGAATGAGAGGCAAAGAGGGTTTTGTTGTTGTCAGCACAGTTACTAATTTCCAAAATTGATTCCATCCCATCCGGCCAGCGTAGGGCTTGTACAGCTCCTCCTCTTCCATCGTATTCTCGAGGTTTGCAAGATATGAAGGTTTTGTAAGAGCATCCTTTTCTGACTCCATTTAGCATTTCTTCTTCTTGTTGGTTCCTCGTGTTGGCATTTTCTGGTTCCTCGTTACCATGGGATGTGGCCCTAAAATATAGATTTTGTTATAACTGTGTTATCAAAGCAGGCATAGTGGCTTCTATTTGTTGAGCTACTATTTGAGAAATCCTGTCTTTCTCATTTGTAGTAGTGTTTATAGGAGTTTCTTCTTCGAGTCTAGTTCTGGGTCGTCCTACTCGTGTCGTTTTTCTCACGGGTTGAGTTTTTCCTTTTAGTGGCATGTTTCACTATAATAATTTATAATTTATATTAACAAGTCAAAATTTATAACCCCATTAGAATTTGATATATTAGAACCTTAGAAAGAACATTTTTAATTTTCATGAACCCAGTTCCATATTTTTAAAAAGATGTTCTTCTTAGGAGTCTTTAATTCTTTTACATTCTCCTGAACCTTCCGGACTTCCTGCTGTATTTTCTTAAGCTTTTTAAGGGTCTGTTGGACTGTTTTTGTCTGATCCTCATCCAGATTTTGTCTCTTAGTTACCTTTTCTTTGTTTCTAGAAGAATCAGAGTTTTATATTTCTATATTTTCCGATTGCTTAGCCACAAACCTTTCTCCACGTCGTATCTTCTTCCTAGGAGTCTGGATTGTATATCCCCCGATGTTTACTGGTGCACATCGGACATAGAATTTTGGTTTAAGATTATTCTCAACTTTAGTTTGAGAAGTTTTCATAACTTGTTGGGGTTCTGGTTCAGGTGTTATTTCCTTAAAGTTGTTATGGTCTGAGCATTCAGAAGGATCAATCTCACTGGGGTAATTATCTGAATTCATGACTGCAATTTTTTTTTGGCAAAAAGTTATTCACATATTTTCATAAGGATTCCATATATCACATATATTCTTTAATAATATATAATCATAAAATTTACATATAATCACATATTGTCACATAGAATCATATCATAGATATATATTCACCAATTATTTTTAACATACGTTGAGTGTATGGTTATAGTCTAGGCATTTAATAATACCTAATTCTCTATAACCAATGGCTTTGATACCAATCTGTCACATCCCGGCGGAAGCGTGAGATGCTAATTGGATGTGACTTGTTTGACCAGAACTCATTGATTAAATGACTAAACAATTTATTACAACAAAACATAACATCACATATAATTATATAATTAGGATTACATCAAATCATATATGGTCAAAATTTGATCTAACATAATCCTATTACAAACATATAATTTAACAACTACATCTTCAGTAACGATGGAAGTGCGCGTCCACCGATAAACTGAGATCACACATATTAACAGTTAGATTAACGCAAACTTTTCCCATGATTTCTCCCCAGCCGTTTTAAACATCAAAAGAAAACATTATACTGCTACTCATGATAATTTTCTGAAAAAACATACTCAAAATTCTCAACATAATGTTAGTGAGATCATAGGTTTAACTTTAGACAAAATATTTTTGATGCATCATATACAACCAAATCTTACATAATACTCAGATGATTCATAACTGTCATAACATATCATAAAATCAGATAATATAGCATCACAACACTCATCATGTTGGTGCAGGAAATATTTTCCTAAGTAGCGTAACCTATATTACCCAACAGTTCCACATCCAAATTAATGGTTGTAACATAAATGACAGTACATCTCAAATGTTATATCAATCATAAAAACAATATGTTTTTTCCCCAAAAGTTTATAAGAACAAAACGGGGCTATGAGTCTCACATTTTCTCCAAGAGATAACCTATAAACAAAATATTTATAGTTTAGAAAATATATTTTCTTTAAAATTTTCAGTACCTCAAACATATATTATGAAATTTTTACAACAAGTGGGTCCATAAATTAGACATAATATATTAAAATTTCATATTCCAATGATTTTCAAATTATTTTCTGTAATTATTACAGTAATTGAACAAATTATCAGAAATACCTTCGGGTCTTTAAAAATTGTCAAACTTGGTCAATATATTTGACACAACATTTATAAGTTCTCAATATTTTCTTAAGTCTTAAATCACAGCAGAATCCTTTTTCATGATTGTCATCATTTTACCAATATTCGGTAAAAATATCAGAACATACTCAAAAATTCTAATTCTCACAGACACTGTTCAATTCTAATTTTTATACATTCTGTACATTTTTCATAATTTATCTCATAGTTTAAGTATTTTTCTCGATTTCTAGTTAGCAGAAATTTTAAAAATTCATAACTTAGGTATAACTTTGAATTAGGTCAATTTATAAGAGTCAACATATAATTCTTTCAACTATTTTACAGGTTCGGTTCTTCCGGCATAAAATTTTCTTCCAAATATTCAAATAATTCATATAATTTATTTAAATTGTAGTAATAGCCTCAAAATTTACAGAATAGTATTTCCGAATATTCCAAACATATACATAATGTTTGTTCCTACAACCATAGTGAAATACATATCAAAATGAATTTAGTAAGTTGACACATAATTTTCAACCCTTTTATTGATTGTTTCTTTTATATAACTTTTGATGGCTAATATCCATCCATTATTTTCAGGTTAAAAGACCTTCTTAGTATTCTTTTAATAACAGTATCACATTTGTAACATTATGTGAAGAACTTGTGAGTTTAACCATAAGAGTTGTTTATATGTGTTGTTTAGACACATATATACTTTGGTAAACTTGACTAGTTATGGTTTAAGGATAAAAATCTTGATTTTGATAACGAAAGAGGGTGGTGATAACTGATGGCAGCTTCTTTCTCTATTGAACTAAGTTAAGCGAATGTCTTCAAACTTCCAAACCTTGTTCTTCTTGCAACGGTTGAAGGATGATGATGTTTGGTTGTGGTGATACTAAGGTAGTAACCGAGAGTTATAGAGAGAGAGAGTAGTGGTGAAGAGTGACCGTGAGGTGAAGTGTGAAGGTGACCGTGGTTTTTGAGAGATAGCCGAGAGTTTTTAGAATGGTGATGTTGGTTTGAGAAGTTGGTTGTGTGTTCTTATGGGTCCTTCGGCCGATGCCATTAATGGCACCAATTATGAGGCTACTAATAGGTTTGATGAGTAGGCTACACATAGGTTTATTAAGTGTCAAACAAAGGAATAAGCTTGGTGTCTAATGGCTAGGTGACGGTTTTTGAGATGGGGTTATGTGTGCTAGCCGATTAAGGTGTTAATCACCATTCAAATCGGTTGGTTAAATTCTTAATGAACCGAGGCTAGAGTTTTAAGTTAAATTTGTGTCAAGGTTTAGATGTTTAAGTGTATAATGTTTGTTTAGTTTGTTTTGATACCAAGTTTTTTTATGTTAACTTTGTATTGTGGTGTTTGGTTGAGTTGTGTTTTTGTTTAATTTGGTAAATGATTTGATATTACAAAGTTGTAACATTTGATCATATGATATTTGGTGCCAAAATATTATGCATTCGGATACATGCATACGTAAGATATGCATGTAAACATGCATACGTACAACTTACATATATATACACGTAAACATATAATATATATAGGGTTAGTTAAATGATGAATAGCAAATACGAGAATTTATTAATTTTGCCTAACCTTATTTTTAGGGTCGTCACATGAATTGTCTAAATCCGAGAGTGTTGTGACTCAGATACGAAGGAATATTGAGTATTTTAAGACCTAAACCTTTGTACTTGTCAATGTTACCAATTCAAACATTTCTAAAATTTCAAAAGACGAGACTAGGTTACCCCCTCCGTACACACCAATGTCAGATGAAGATGATATCATTAGTTATGTTTCCACCATGTCGAATGTTGAGAATCTGGTTGGTGATGTTGATTCTCAAACTTTGAAGATTGATGATGATGATATTAAGTGTGAGTGTGTAAATGGTTAGACAGACATGGCTAGCGATAAGTTTGAGTGTTGCCCTAAGTGAAAATGAAAGGTCTAAAGTGTACACTAATGTCAAACTAGGGATAATATGGAAGTCATGAGACACAAACCTAAATATGTGTTAATTAAGGATGTTTTTTTTCTTATGAGTTAGAATAGCAAAAACAAATACACCTATCACTTGTGATAACTGTAGTATGAATAAACCTGATGTCATGATCTTTTACACCATACTTTATCAAATTGAAAAAAAATTTTTAGGAAAATATGGTTAGAACTTATCAAATAAAAATTATTCAAGCTTTAAAAATTATACACTTAGTCAAACAAAGATTAAAAAGTGATATTTAGATTGTTTAAAAGATAAAATGATTTTGAAAAATTCAAATAATAAAATAGATGATTACACACAAATATCATGGGTTTAGGGTCATAAACATGGAAGTTTTCATGCATCCACCTCTTGTTCACAAACAATACCTTATTAAGGAGAGCATGTCAATGGACGGTATTGTTTTCATTGTTCGGTTATAGGATGCATAATGAAAAACTATCCTTACAAAGTTGAGAGTAAGCACCTTATTAGCAAAGCCAATTGTTGAAACTAGAAAGAATAAACCAAGGTTAAATAGAAGGCAATGTCAATAGTTAAAGCAAAATAAGTCAAGGTTCTAGTTTCTAAATCTGGATCAGAAAAGGTTCAACAATATGAATGTTTTTCTAAATCTCAACGAAAGTTAATAAACCAGAAAAATAAAAGTTTTCAAGTCAATGTAAAACACGGTTTTTCTAAAATGACAAACATCTTTTTTCAAATACTTAACCTAAAAGAAACATGATTTTTCAAAATAATTATCTACAAAAGGTTGAGCACACGTATTTGAAAAACAAATATTTTCAAAAAGAGAATCAGAACCTCGATTAATTTGGAAAGAGAAAAATATTGGTGCAAATTCTTCTTTTATTTCATCATCAATTACAACCATGTAATGTTATAAAAGATGATTGTATATTGAGAGATGTAAGGTATGTTGATAAATTCGGCTAATCCAAGATCGTAATGGCTTGGATTTCCCTGACTAACTAATTTGTTAGATGTTGTACAAAGGTAGCCAAAAGACATAATAAGAAGGATAGTGTTCATGTATAATAATCAATCAATGTTGGCAGGTTTATTTCATAACAATAAAACAATGTTTTACAAATGAATTAAATGCATAGACATTAATTATAAAGGTTTGCAAAGAAAAGGGAAAGAAAAAATCAAAGTTATTAAAATCTATTTTTCTTTGGAAAATAAAAATGTTCGTGGAAGATTTTATTTTTTCCTTTTAATTTGTTCTTTAGATTTATCTTTCATAAAACAAAAAGCACAAGAAAATAATTGAAAATCAAGATTTGAGTATACATGTTAAAAAGTGAAATGATAATACATCGATTGATATATCATAATAAAAAGTCAAAATGATAAAAAGTCAAAAAGATTTTATATTTTTTTGTTATCGCTCAAATAACAATGAAATGAAATAATCATTACAAATCTATTAGGAAATGACAGAAAGTTAGAATCTACTATATGTGATTATGAAATGGACCATATGAGAAGATAGTGATAGTTTATTATAAATAGTTCATTGCCTATTAAGGATATGCATAGTAGCGAAAATTAAATTAAAATTACACTTGTGAAGTTAACCCATGTCAAAGTATACGTGTGTACATAAATAGAACTCTATTAGACATAGAATGTTAGGTGAATCAAGCTTATACCTGAGACCGTTGTTGCGGAAATGTGATTAGCATAATTTATGAATTGATTCATACATATATCAGGGAAAGTATGGAATTGAATTTCAATCCAAGTCGAGGCTTCTTTGTTTTGTTAAGCAAAGAACTAGAGTTTCCATTCTCATTACGTATATGATATAACATTCCATCATGTAAATTATAATCGATTCTAAATAACTTTGGATTACATTTTCCATATGCTAACTCACACTTCATCATTGTAAAATTAGGATACTGTAGGACCGTTTGAGGAACGGTTACTTACAACACAACACATAATGAGATGAGGTGTTCAAGAACACTTAACAAATCAAATAGGGAACTGGTAACACAAAGATTACATACTTAGAACACAAGAAAATATGAGACTAAACACAAGATAGAACAACACAAGTATTGGTTTTCAAGGTTGTTGTATATTGCTATCAATTTCTTTTACAAGTGTTACAAAGCATATAGAAAGTTAGAAAGACCTACGATACTTTATACTACATCCTACAACTGGCCATACTTAGAAAACCAACTGGAAAATTTTGAACTAGACAACAAAATCACATGTAGAGTCAAAAGGCAAATTGACTTTTTGAGTAGTGACTATGACATGTCATAGCTCACATCCTAATATATTACAAAATGGAAAAAAAGTACATAAAATAGAAAGCACAGACTCAAGATCTCAATGTATAATTACCAAAAGTATGGACCTTTTCAGCAACTTATGTAAGTTGGTGACTGAGTAGAGTTGCAGCGAAAATGGTTCAGCTTTATGGTAAAGTACATAAGATAAAGCATGTGTTCAAAAGTCTTCAAAAAAAATTTGTCTTTATTTCTTGGCTTCGGAAGACTTTTTCTTTAAAGATTCAGAAGACTTCACTTTTGGCTTCGGAAGATATTGGTCTTGGCTTCGGAAAATTTTACACTTAGAATAATTCTTGTGTATGGTGTAAAAGTTCCGAAATATTTCTACTCTGTGCTTCAATGCATGCATGTTAAAAATACTTTGGATGTTTTAGGTGCATCAGCCTTTAGATAAAACCTTACAGATAGATATAGTGATTCCTTGCATGTCTTGAAGATACATAATGTTTATGATTTTATTAACTTTGACCATAGAGAACACAATCTAAATCTTAATGTACCTAAGTCATACGAAAAGCAATTATAAATTTAGGCATTCATTGATAATAGATAGTTATTATAGGCCTAGATATGTTTAAAACCCAGTTATTTCTTTAAAGATAAGAATAAAAGTGAAGAAAAAGAAAGAAAAGTTATAAACCCAAGTAGAGGGGTTAAAGGTGTCAAAAGGACAAAATCTTTAAAAAGTTGGTGAATAAAGGTGATGTCCACCCATCACCCTCTCTTCACCCACATCATTCGGATTTTTAGAGAGAGAAAGCAAAGAGGAGCAGAAAGTTTTCGGGTTTTTGAAGAACAGGAAGAAGAAGGTCGAATTCAAGGTAAGAATTCATGGTTTTAAGATGTTCTTAACTGGCCTTAGCCTCGGTTATATGTTTATGTGTGTTTATATGTGTTCGGGTGTGTTTATGGTGGGTTTCTAGGTGGTTGAACCCAATTGCAGATGGGTTTGGAAAAAGTCATACCTAAGAGACTGCAAAGGTGACTTCTAGAACCCTCTTTTTACTTGTTTTAAACTGTTTTGCGGCTCGGAATACATGTATGAACTTTTTATAAAAGTTGGGTTTTATACCCTTATGTGTGTATGTGCGTCTGTTTATGGGTGGGGTTTGATTTTGGGAAATGTATGTGTTTGATGATGTTAGGATTATGTTTTAAGGCTTAGGATGTTTGATTTAAGCTTAGAACATGATGATGATGTTTGGGGACTGAATTATGATGTTAATTGTGAATAGACTGCCCATGTGCCTAAACGATGGCCCATGCGCCCAACTGAAAATAACTGTCTGAGTGTCCCATGCGCCCAAAACCTCATGCGCCCAAATAGTACTCATGCGCCTAGAAATAGGCTGAAATTTTCTAAGTGTCCATGCGCCCAGGATTCCCATGCGCCTAGGCGCTCATGCGCCTGCATAGTGCCCATACACCTAGAATTGTCCAAAATAGACTAAGTGTTGCTCATGCTCCCCAATAGTTCCAATACGCCTGAAAGTTGCCCATGCGCCTAAGTGTTCGCCATGCGCCTGAAAGGCCATGCACCTGCATATTGCCCATGCGCCTAAAGGCTTTGAATATTTTTTCTGATTTTGGGGAAAAAGTAAAATGTAGATGATGTGATGGGCAATGTATGATTGATGATTATGCATGATGGTATGTATGAGGTATGTTATGTATGATGGTGCCTTGTATGGTGATGTTTTGTATGTTTATGCTTATGATTATATTCATGTTTATGTATTATTATTTTCTCGTGGCTTTACATTGAATGTTAATCAATGAAATGAAAAGTATTATGTGAGTAAAGTGGAAGATAATGAAAAGAGGAACGTAATAAAAGAATGCATGCATTAATGAATGAATGAAAGTAAGAAAGGTTTGCAAGCAATGTATGGAGGTTCACACCCAATGAAAGGTGTTAGCTCAACTGTGTGCGGGTTAGCTACCCTAGAAGGATGCATACTAGGGTCTAATCCTTGTAGTTGACCATATGTATGGGATCCTGTAACACCCGGTTATTTAAAAAGACAAGAAATGAAGAGTAAAAAGAAAGAAAAACAATAAAGTCCAAGTAGAGGGACCAAAAGGACAAATTTTTGTAAAAGTTGGTGTAAAGGTGAGCATGACCGCCTACCCTCATTTCACATCACCATCTTCATTCGTTTTTTTAGAGAGAGAGAGAGCTCTCGGCTGAAGAAGAAGAAGAAAAAGAGAAGTGAATTCAAGGTAAGAATTCAAGTTTTTTATGTGTTTATGACGGGATTTATCCCGGTTATATGTTTATGTGCTTATGTGTTTGTGTATGTGTGCGGGTGTGTGTGTTTGGGGTTGTTTTTAGGTGCTTGAACTCAGTTGCAAAGGGTTAGAAAGGAAGAAACATCCAAGTTGCACCAGGTGAGTTCTAGACCCTGGTTTTTACTTGTTTTAAACTATCTTTGGGGCTGAAAATATATTAAAATGATTTTACAAGGTTTATGTATGTTACCCGTATGTATTATGCATGTTGAATGTTGATTCGTGAATGCTTATAGGTTGTTTATGTTTAAAATAGCCATATTAAGCTTAGAACAGATGGGTTCGATGATTGGGTTTGAGAACATACTAGAAACATGTTACACAGAGGGTTCATACGTCTGAAAATGCCATAGAAGGATTTAAGTAACCCATGTGTCTGAACAATAGCCCATGCGCCCAAAATTGCCTTAGCAATGTTGCCCATGCGCCTAAACAGTGGTCCATGCGCCTAGAAATATTAGTTGGACGACTAAGTGTAGGGTCATGCGCCCCAATAGTGTCCATGCGCCCAAGTGGCTCATGCGCCTAAGTGTTCATACGCCCCAATATTGCCCATGCGCCTGAATAGTTCATGCGCCTAAGTGATAAAATGATTAAGTGTTGGCTAATACGCCTATATAGTAATGAAACGCCCAAACAGGGCTCATGCGCCCAAATAGTGCCCTGCGCCTAAGCACTTAGAAATTTTTACAGAATTTTCTGGGAGTCTGTGCTTTTAGGGTTTTGACCAAAGTTGACTAGGGCTTATTAATGATTGATTTCATGCATGATATGATTGCTTATGATTGCCTTATGATTATTCCTTATTATTATATTGCTAATATTATTATTTCTTATAGTGTGTGACTTTACGTGGTATGTTTATTATCGTAACGTAAAGTATATTGTAATAATAAAGATAAAGAGCAATAAAGAAAAGAAGAGGAACATTAATAAAATGTTAACAAGTCTTGCAAGCTTACAGGAGGGACACGACCGTGTTGTCGTTAGCTCAACTGTGCTGCGGGTTAG
>BJCM01151885.1:2535-26321 GCA_018326385.1 Flaveria bidentis
GCTTTGGTACAGATGACTTCTTGCAAAAGAAATTATTAATCAGATGAGTTAATCTACTACCAAAAGAATTATTATGAACATGTCTGTGATAAAGCTCAGGACAGTTTTTAACTATATGGTCATCTTTACCACACCTAAAACAATGTGAATTTAATCGAGGTCTATTATGCCGCAAGTCAGGAATTTGATCTATGTATATTTCCTCATCACATTCAGACAATCTAGAATCAACATCACTATAAGTCTTGTACATATCTCCGGGTCTGTTTTTGTCTTTTAAAGAATGATTGTTTACAGATGTTGATGCATTATCAACTTATGTACATGTGATACTTGTACCACTTGTGTTTGTATAAGAAGATAACATTACCCTTTCATTAGATTGTAAAATATTAATAGGGGTAAACCAAGGAATGGGATGAGAAAAGAATTTTATAACTACTACTTTTAATTTTATCATTACTCTCAAGAATAGAATCATTCACACAAAAATAAGAAGCATCAACATTACATCTCCAATCATTTAATAAAGACAAGGAAACATCACTAGAACACACTGAATAAGTGTCTAAGTCAGTTTTTTGGGAACAAAAACATAACATAAACTAGAACTATTATCTAAAGTAGAATGTTAAGGTGTGAGTGTACTATGACTATTGCATCCAAGCCCACTCATTGGTCCATAACCGTACTCCTCACGTACTTCCTTAGAAATCACACCATCTAAACCTGCAAACAGTCTGTTAGTATTTGTTTGAATCAAATTATTTGATGGGTGTGGAACAGGCATAGGTGAATAACAATAAGTACTAGGAGGAGGATAAACCACAACAGTTTCATAACCCAAACCTATTTTAATCCTAGCCCCCCATTATGACTTGCATAAATCGTCATGTTTCATTCCAGAATTTGTCCATTTATCAAGCTTTGACTAAATTTTAATAATTCCAAACTCAGCAAGTACAACTCTTTCAGTCAAAGTATTGATTTCAATATTTTTTTCTAAAACAATTCTTTTTTAAATGCTCATTTTCTTCTAAAGTCTCATTTAACTTAACAAAATATTTTGACTCATTTATTATAAGCTCTTCATCAATTCTTTTAAAATCTTTTGTTATCAAGTAACTGATGATTTGCTTTATATACACCAAATAACCTTATCTTGCAAGCTGAAAAACACATATCTTGTATTACCTTATATGGAAGTCCCATCACCACCTTCGTTGTTGCTAGGGTTTTAGCACATTGACACACCGGAGTACTCTTCTTGTTTTCCTCAGTAGTGGATGTAGCATCATTCTTTTCTTTTCCCTTCTCTTCAGTCTTGCTCCCAACTAGCTTCACCTTCTCACATTCACCTTCTTTTAAGTCATCAGCCCTTAAATCACCGGTTACAATCTTCTCCTTCTCTCTCCTACTTATTTCTACAGAACTGACTTGTTTAACTTGCTCATCCAAATCACTATCATGAAATACAACTTCACTTTTAAATTCCTTAAAAGGATCAAACTCTTCAAACTTCTCTACCTATACTACAACCTTAATAACAAGAGCTGATTGATTTCTTCTTTAGTTTCTTCTACTTCTACACTCCAGTCAAAGCTCGAAATCAAAGTTGTCTCTTTCTTATGTTTACTTTCTTCTTTATCCCCACTCGGACCTAATCTTGGAACACTAGAGTTGCTTGGATCTGTGACAAGTGTCAATGGACTCTTTTGAAATATCCTAACTTCTTGCAATTAAAACATCTTAGTTTGGATTAATCAAAGCCTAATTTGGAGTTGGAATTTTTAGCTCCAAAATTCTTCCTTCCTGTTCTTTTCATAAACCTTCTAGCTCTAAGAGTCAACATCTCCATTTGCCACTGCATGTCAGTCTCTTCTAAATCATCAGGATCCACCTGATACATATCTTCCATGGTCATCCTTTTCTCCTTCAGATCACCAGCCACCAACGCCTCTTAGCTTTGCACAAACATACCAAACAGAGCCATTGTTTCAAATGGAATTGAGGGTCCAAAAGTAGCTTTTGAATTTCCTTGATCTCGAACATAGTTAATACCACCACCAAGTTGATCATAAGAGACATTTGTATTCATTCCTCCTTCTCTTGATGCTTGCATAGAAGATCTTGCAGCAGAAGTAAGCAATGCAACATTCTATGGAAAATTAGATGATGGCATCATGGACTGATTACACTCCCTTCTCTTCATGTCTAATTCAAATGATTTAAGCTTGTTGATGATATCCATAAGCTTGTAGTCTAAAAAACCCTCTCTCTTGTTTAAACATCCTTACTTGTAAACTCTAGTGTGGTGGTAGTGAATCCAACAACCTATTCACTTGTTCACTGTTTGAGAGTTTTTCATCATATTTCTTTAAAGTACTAGAGACTGCTAGAAAACAGTTTGTCAAATCAGTGAGAATCTCATTTTTATAACCCATAAATGAGTTAAACTCCTTCTCAACATGTATACCCTTGTCTTTCACCAACTCATCATTTCCATCATAGAACTCACAGAGAGCATCATAAAAAGACTTGCCATTCTTATGTTCGGCAAAGCGGTTGTAGATGTCTAGTGCAAGGGATATAGTTAATGCTCCAAAAGCTTTATGATCCCTGCCAATCAACTTCAGATCCTTTTCATTAAACTTGACTAGATCTTTGTTTTGAGAAATGAAATCTCCAACAGTAACAGTTAATATGTGTAGATCAAAGATGATTGATTCCCATTGATTATGATAAGTTTAGAAAAACAATGCCTTAAGATATCTCTTCCAATTTTCAAAATTATCTCCATTGATCAGCGTCGGGGTCCATTGGGCGCCACACTTTCTAGATTAGCAAGAGTAAGAGTAGTCATCTTTGACATGATAGTTTCGCAGAAGAAATGGTAGTTTCACTGGCCCTACCTCAGACATTCAATCAACCGGTTTAGACAAAAAGTAGGGCAGGTCATCAGGTATCGAACTAAGGCATTGTCTCTTGGGCTTTTGAATGGCTACCGCCTAATGTGTCATTTGACCTCAGTCATTCCAGGCAAAAGGATCCGTTCCTGGACTTAGGTTAGGGCAAGAAGGCTACGGTTAAAAACCACCGACATGTCAAGATCAAAATTAGAAAGGTAGATCATTTCCGTATCGCTTTCGCAGAAAGGTTCGGTCTTTAATCTATATCAATAGCAAACCAACCGAATCGCTGCCTTTAAGGATTGAGCTAGTTTCGCTGAAGAATCTGTAATTTTGTTAATAATTTCGACAACAATTTCGCTTGACAAATGCTTGATTATGCTAGTTTCGTAGACAGTTTCGCATGAAACTAGCTTGAACTTTCGTTCAAATTTAAATTTGACAACAATTTCGCTTGATAATCGATCACAAGCACTGTTGAACTTTCGTTCAATGATGGTACTTTTGCTGAGTTTACAAAAACAATCACAACAAGCAAAACACTCGTAGTTTCGCTACAAAAACAGTAGTTTCGTTGGATGAATCTGAAAAACTTTTTGAACACGAAATCAATCCAATATCACTCAAATCTCAACAAACTTGAGATCTGATGATTACCAGAGCTTTTTCAACCAAAACTAAGCAAACTTAAACAAATTCCATATCAAAGAAACTCAAATTTGATCCAGAATTGATGAAATAGTGATATTGAACTCAAACAACCAAAAACCCCCAAACAATTAAGAGCACAAAGGCTCTAATGCTATTTTGTTGGTCCAAATAATCGAATCACAATACAACTGATTGATAGATTTTTTCAATATCAATAACAAACTCATACACTATAAGCAATTGATGATGAAGAATAAACCAAAAGTATTAAAAATAAGACAATCAAATCCAATACAAACAATACAATAAAGCTCAATGATATTTTAGAGTAATTTCAGCTTAAAAATGACACTTGCAACAATGATCAGATGAATTAGGGTATTGCAAGGATGGTTACAATGTAAGAAACAAAATCTATATATAGAGTTGAAAGTTTTGCTGACAGATTCGCTTTCAGTGAAACTATCATGCCAAACCTCAGTTTCGCTTGACTGAAAAACACAGTTTCGTCGGGTGAAACTGGCAGCTGACTATGAGCGAAACTATAATTTCGCTCATAGTTTCATTGGGCAACAAAACTCAATCGACTATACTACTTACAAAAGTAACCAAACAATTAACCTATTATAATTAAACATTAACAAAACTAATCTAAGGTGAGTCAAACCTATTCTAGATCTTCATAAACCCTTATTTTTAATTTAATTGGCTTTATCTTTATAAAATCTTTATAGAAAAATTATAAATCTCACAAAAACTTTACAATTTGATTATTTATTTTAATTGATTATTTAATATCTTATAAATATTAATAACCTTTTAAATTTATAAAATTATTTTATAAATTATTAAATTAAATTACATTGATTAAGTCATATATTTATTGTATTTGGAAGATAAAAATAAATATAATGACTAAATAATGAATTTGATTACAAGATTAACTCAAACTGAATCTTGTTTGGGTTTATAGTTTGAAAATGGGTCAAATGTTACATAAAACGAATACATGAACCATAAATATACACATTATCCATAGTTGCACATATAATAGTTAGAAGAAATTCACAATAAACATAATGGTTTCACAAACATTTGTATTACAATGCACATTTGTTCAGCTATACTAAATAAATAACCCTTATTTATCATTTCTAGTCAAATGTCATAAATCACACACTAGTAAGTGAACACAAAACTTTCCAACATAATATGCTTGTAACACCCATAAGATTCAACATTTCATCAAGCTAAACAAACAAACACAATCATTGAAGAACATTCATAACCTTGTAATAAAAATTAACATAATTATCATCAAAAGTTGCATACCAAATGTTAATCTATGCTATGTTACATATCTAATTGATAAAAAATATTTAACCCATGTGGTTACAAAAACCGCAACCAAACACATAGAAACGGAATAAAACATGGTGGATCTAGAAGTTTTCAAACCAATAGAGGTGGTTGTGTTTGTGTTGAATCTTCCTTTGAAAGTGCTTGATCTTTAATCTTGGCCTTGAATATTCAAAGACCTATCTACATCACTTATGAGACTTAAGAAAACTAGGGTTTGGGGTAAAAAGATGGATATGTTCTAAATTGGCGATAATTTGGTAAAAACCCATAACTTGGCTGAACATAATTTTGTTCTTCTTGTAAGGCTCAGTCCCCGGGACGCTCACAGCTGGTCAATCATTGCTCATAAAACTTATAATTACATTTACTTTCATAAAACATCGCAGCGGAATCATCAAAATAGACATCTCATTTCATTACAAAAGCTTTTGAAAAATAATACATCGTTAATCAGAAACAAGATACATGTTGCATTATATCACAAAAGTATTATATAAATGGATGCCATCCAAAAGAGCTGAGTAGCCGCCTCGTGCCATCCTCAACAATCATTACCTGCCAACTAGAAACACATAAAAGTCAGCGTTGTTGATTGAGTTCTAGTTTTATGATAAAACATACTTTTCTTTCATTAAAACCGTTCTTTACTTTTCATGTGATCATACATCATACGTACACATAGATAATATCATTATTATCTTCATCATTCATTCATTCTTTAACTTTCGTTCATTCATCCTACGTTATTAACTTTTACATTCTTTCATCATTACATCATTTCTTTACATCAAACCATAAAATTTACCCTTCTGTTCATGGTACTGGACCTAGGCCTATCATAGACCTTCTATAACGGTGCACCGCACCTCTCGCCACAGTACCTAAGGTATAGTTTAGGTGTACCATTGCCATGTGCAATGAATTTTTGTTCATAGTACTAGACCTAGGCCTATCATAGACCTTCTATAACGGTGCACCGCACCTCTGGTCACAGTACCTAAGGTATGCAGCACTGGTTCTATACAAATTAGTCAATCACAAGGAAAGACCTCGATGTGCATCCTCCCGGGGTAGCGAACCCACACACCGTTGGGCTAACACCTTTTAATGGTGTGTCCCGACATACAAGGCTTGCAAGACTTTCTTTACTTTCATCACTCATTAATGCATGCATTCATCATGTTCCTCTTTTCATTATTTTTCACTTTACGTTACATAGTAGTTTCATTAACGTAACACGTAAAGCCACAAGAAAGATAAATATACATCATAAGGAACATAAACATAACATTCAGTCATCATCATGCATGTCATCATACATACATAGCATACATCATGCATAATCAAACAACATCATACATCAAAACATGCCCAACATAACATCTATGACCTCAACATTCAACTTACATAGCTCTCGAGAATCTCCCAAGTCAAAGCCTACATTTCACTCCTTTCTAGGAAGTCAAAAAACAGTCTAAGTGTTCATCCGCATTTACTACAGTTTATCCGCATTTACCTTTTGTTCATCCGTATTTTCCATGCCTCATCCGCATTTCCCCATGCTTCATCCGCATTTCCCCATGCTTCATCCGCATTTTCCCATGCTTCATCCGTATTTCCCATGCTTCATCCACATTTCCCATGCTTCATCAACATTAGTCATCCGCATTTCCCATACTTAAGTCAATGCTCATCCGCATTAACTGTTCATCCGCATTGACTTTCATCCGCATTTCCCATAATTATCAGTTAATGCTCATCCGCATTAACTGTTCATCCGCATTTCCCATACTTAAGTCAATGCTCATCCGCATTAACTGCTCATCAGCATTGACTTTCATCCGCATTTCCCATACTTATCAGTTAATGCTCATCCGCATTAATTGATCATCCGCATTGACTTTCATCCGTATTTCCCATACTTAACAGTTAACGCTCATCCGCATTAACTATTCATCCGCATTGACTATCATCCGCATTTCCCATACTTAACAATTAATGCTCATCTGCATTAACTATTCATCCGCATTCACTTTCCAACACTTAGGCAGATTGTAAAACTTAACATATGAGCCTAAAACATCAGATTCAATTCCCATACACCATTCATCATGTTCTAAGCTTATATCTTACCCTCTAAGCCTTAGAAACACCATCATACATCAACAAGCATAAACATATTCACACATCACAACATAACATCAACATTGATACAATTAAGCACACGGGTCCGAAACCCAGTTAAATGAAAACATACACTCATGCATTTCTAGCCCCAAAATCAGTTAAAACGTGTAAAAAGAGGGGTTCTAGAACTGACCTTTGCAGCTCCTGAGTATGGCTTCTTCCAAACTCGTTTGCAAATTGAATTTAACCGCCTAGAAATCCACTAAAACAAACCCGAACACATACAAACACACATAAGCACCAACCCGAGGATGTTACCAGTCAAGAACATCATAAATCCACGAATTCTTACCTTGAATCCGCACTTTTTTTCTTCTTCCTTCAAAATCCGAGAGTTCTCTGCTGCTCTTGCTACTTTCTCTTTCTAAATCTGAATATCGGTGAGGTGTGTGACATATGGGTGGCCATACCACCTTTTACACCCACTTCTCAAACATTTTGTCCTTTTGGACACTTTTTACCCCTAGACTTGTGTTTTATTTCTTTTCCTTTTTTTCTTCACTTTATTCTTCTTTCTTGTCTTTAAACAAAATAACCGGGTGTTACACTTGTGAACACAATTGTGTAGGTTGTTAGATATCATATAGATCTATTTGACTAACACATATGTGTTCATTTTAAACATGATTGTGTTCTTACTTAACATAGTTGTACTTATTCAACACAGTTGCATTAGAAATGTTTTCTTGTAAGTTTCTTCAATCCTAGAGTTCTTATTTACAAAAATCATCTACTCCTCACTAGACACTAAAGTATTCAACTAAAACACAAATAAGTGTCAAATTAAAGGAGTTTTTATCCAAAGCATCACTCAAAATATGGGAAAATATATATTATTAACATGTATCTTTATTAAAATATCAACATCGCTACAATCTATTTTACAAAATAATTATTTTGAAACTTCCTATTCTTCCTAAAGTCTACCAAGGTTGTCTATCATCACATCTCATACATCTTGGATCTACCTACATAAGTAAACTTAAAATGTATGTCAGTGAATGCAGGTGAGCTTATTATATATGTTTTATAAACAGGCAAATTTTTATCCGTCATAATATGAATTGTACTATAGTTAGAGGCTTAGTGCCTACCATGGCTTCTATAACAACTCATCGGTAATGAACAGGATCACCCTGGTCATCGCATGGGTATGGGTGCATCACATGGACACATTATCTAGGGTTATTCACTACACTAAGCATTACCACCAGTGAATCCCCTTAGGTTCTTACCACCATTTAGCATAAATGGAACCAATAATATCCATACCAACACAATGCATATTATGGCATCCTCATTTCTTACTAGTTGACGAGACAAGTAAGTGGTGCGTATAAAACACTCATGATAACTCACTAAGCTATTAGTCTAGTCCTGATTATAAGAATTTCTAGAACTGCTTTCCTATTGATTATCAAGTTAAGTATATATACATAACTCAAAATAGGATTGAATAATGGTTAATCATCACAAAAGTTAGCTATGGGTTACTAGTCATAGTTCAAGCATAGTTGGTATCAAAATCCTATCAAATGATGAAAATGTTCTTAAAAATGTTAAATTGTGTTTTCAGGTGGTCAAAAGGGTTATATGGACAAAAGAAGAATATTTAACAAAATTTAAAAAATTCCAAGATTTGAAGTCCAAGCATCGGGTCGTGCCTCATTAAGCCTGCCCTGATGACTTGCCTCGAACACACCCTATTTATAAATTGGCACACCCCTATGATTGGACATCTAAGAAGAAAAAAAGTATTGTTCCCCAAAAGTTATCACAAGGCCATGCCCCATGAGTCATGGGGCCATGCCCACACTATCATGGAGTCATGTCCCATGAGTGATGGGGCCATGCCCACACTATCATGGAGTCGTGTCCCATGAGTGATAGGGCCATGATAGACATCTCATACATGTACGAATCAACCAACATTCATAAGCATTGTACTAGCACAGGAGCGTGTTTTAACACTCCAAAAAGCCAATAAATTGAGGGTTAAATCCATCATTTGGGAAAGCTTTTAGTGGGGGATTATCCTGCTAAATTATTTTGGGAATGAAGTCTTGAAGACCTTTTGGAGGCTCGGCAGGTTCATACAACACTTGGAAAAAGCTTAGGATTGTCTAAACATCATCCATTATGGATCACTGGTTCAATTTTTCCATTAACTGATGATTTCATATTTACCTTCTATGTTGTTTGTTGTAATGTTCAAGCTCATTATAAGGTAATGTCTTATTATCATCCTAACTGGATGAAACTTTTGTAATTTGTGATAACTAATGGTGTGATTTATGGTATGTTAATGTTATTGGAATTGTGGGTAAGCTTTTGATGGGTAGCATCTACCTTTAAAAAGGAAGTTATAAATTAATGGTTTGTAATAGTAAATGTCATGCAAGGTTGAAAAATATATGAACTATTTTTTATTCGTGAAACCAGTCTTTATAACAAATCTATGGATAATGAACTAGAAATGGTTATTAGAAATCATATAACTTTAGCTTTCTAATCATTCGTGGGTTTCCTTTTATTAGTCTAAGAAATCTGTAGTATTTGTTATGGTATACTAAAATTAAAGGTATGTTTAAAACGAACTTGATCAACTTTCTTTCTAACATTAAGTTATACATTCTGGAATCACATGTTGAAAGATTACACTAGATATACCTACATTACTACTAGCTTTGATTGATCAATAATGTAAGTTACTCATGCTGGTGTCCTTGTAACTACGGAGGTGGAAGACGAGAAATCCGAATTGGCTCATGTTTATAAACAATAACATTACTACTTAAACTTATATATTTACTCACACCATGATATTCATCACAACTGCATAGGTGTAATCTAATTAGGATGATAGCCTTAATTCCATTCTAAAACCCAAAAGTTTCAATTCTATTTTTACTTTTGCTTTAAGTATTGTTTTAATTATAAAAAAATGGTTACATCAATTTAAGTTATTATTATCCCAAAAGAAAATCAAATCTAGTCAGTTAATTGTAAAGGTTGTTGAGTAGGCTTGGTGTGTTGAAAGATTGATACTCGATTCTTAGCACACTATATTACCACATGATAGGTACACTTGCCTTTTATGTGTATAGTTTGGTATTAGTAATAACCAATTAAAATTCAATCTATGCAAAAATCTTTATAAAAAATATATATGCCTTTCACACGCATCAATGATCTAGGACCACGTTACCCATTGCATAACCTAGTCATGTCCTCAATCAATCTTTTTAAACCGAATTTACTTAACTAAATCAAACTTAAACCTTACTCTAAGGTACTATACATGAATTGAAGCTTTGGAAACATTAAGAAGGCTTAGTACTCAATTTTAAAGTGAGAGTAAGAGAGAGTTGTGAGCAAATGAGCAAAATCAAACTTCTATATATAGAATCAGATTGCGGATCATTACACACAACAATAGGAATTGGATGTGGTATGAATGGCCTTTAAGTGGTCACTATGACATGTACAACTCCCTAGCCACTCTTGAACCACCGCATCCATAACGGCTTGAAACAACTAGGCTTTACAGTCTGCATTGTTAATGATCTGTTGATCCTTATTATAAGTACATGTGTAGATATAATTCAGTGTCCCCATGTTACGAAAACAACCTCCTAAAGATGTGATCCGCATATCATTTTCTTTTATCACGGCTTGTTATGTTTAGCTATTATGGTTTGCACCAACTTGATCCCAACCAAGGGCTTTGCTCTTTTGACCCCACCAGGGGGGTTGCAGCCCCTTAGACCTTACTACTAGGGGTGCTGCCCCAACCTTGTTTGATCATGAGGCTTCTATTAAACTAAGTGTATTACAAAAAGGTAGTCCTAATGCCTTTATCATTTCCATACATACTTTGGTTCTTGATTAAATATAAAACTAACATGTATTAAGTGTTCACCCACTAGATTGTTCCTCCTAGTAAGACAAATTTTCTCTTTTCTACTAAACATGGGTATGATTATGACTAAGGACCCATCCCAATATTTTGTCAAGTAACTAGTTAATTATTTACATTGAAACTTCTAACTTTTAAACACAATAAACTTTACTTAAATATTAGCAAAATTTTCAAGTTTTCAATTTATCATCATTGTTTTTCAAAAGACTTAACTAATCCTTTCATCCCCATATTTGAGATATTCATTATCCCTAATGTATTAATCATACTTTTCTACTATTGTAGAATAAGGGAATTTCAAGATTATACCAAACATTTTCATGTTCAACTAACAATTTATCACGGCTGACTCACCATCAATAATTAAAACTAATTATAGTTTAACTATTTTAAAATTCATAAGGAAAATAAATACACCTCATTATGTCTTTGTGGCAAAAAATTCAATATTGAAACATAACTTACCGGCTCTTTATTTTTTGTCATATCTCCAAGATTAGCATTGTCATATTCAGACTCGTTGTAATACCCAGTTACTTTGTTAAAAAGTCAAGAAAGAAAGAATAAAGAGAAAAAAAAGAGAAAACCATAATAAAACCCAAGTTGAGGGGTTAAAAGTATCAAAAGGACAAAACTTAAAAAAGTTGGTGATAAAGGTGGCATGGCTGCCCACACTCTCTTCACGCATCATTTCATTCGGATTTTTAGTGAGAGAGAAAGAAGAGAAGAAGCTGAAAACTCTTGGTTTTAGAGAGAATAACCAGAAAAGATAGAATTCAAGGTAAGAATTCATGAGTTTATGATGTTCTTAACTGGCCTTTGCCTTGGTTGCATGCTTATACGTGTTTGGGTGTTCGGTTGTGTGTGTTTTGGTAGGTTTTAGGTGTGAACTTGTAGCAAACGGGTTTTGAAGGAAGTCATACCCAAGAGGCTACTAAGGTTAGTTTTAGAACCCCCTTTTTACTTGTTTTAAACTGATTTGGGGCTGGAAATACATGTATGAACATTTTTATAAAAATGGGTTTTTACCCGTTTGTATATGTGTATGTGTTTGCGGGTGGGGTTTGATTTGGGTGTGTTTATGGTTATGATGATGTTATGAGTGTATATCTATGGCTTAAAATGTAATATTTAAGATTAAAACATGTTAAAAGATGATTGGGGACTGAATTTAGTTGTTTAAGTGTGATTTAGACTGCCTATATGCCTAAACAGTGGCCCATGTGCCCAACAATATAAATTGCCTAAGTGTTCCCATGCGCCCAAACTCCATGTGCCTGAATAGTAGCCATGCGCCTAGAAATAGGCCGAAATCGACTAAGTGTCCATGCCCCTAGGATTCCTATGCGCCTGCATAGTGCCCATGTGCCTAGAATGTGATGAGAAAGCCTGAGTGTTGCCCATGCACCCCAATAGTGCCCATACGCCTAGAAGTTCCCCATGCGCCTAAGTGTTCCCCATGTGCCTGCATAGTGCCTATGCGCCTAAGACTTAGATTATTTTTTTGATTTTTAAGGAAAAAGTGAATTGTAGGCTTTGACTTGGGATGTTCCCAGGGGTGAAACAAGTTGGGTTTTGATGATGTATGGGGTATGTTATGGCATGTATGATGATTGTTATGACATGTATGATGGTGGCTTGTATGGTGATGATTTGTATGTTTATGTTTATGTTCCTTGTTATGTATGTTTATTTTCCATGGCTTTACATTGAATGTTGATGAATGAAATGAAAACTATTATGTAACATAAAGTGGAAGATAATAAAAAGAGGAACGTAATGAAAGAATACATGCATTAATGAATGAATGAAAGTAAAAAAAGTCTTGCAAGTACTGAAAGGAGGTTCACACCCAATGAAGGGTGTTAGCTCAACTGTGTGTGGGTTAGCTACCCCGGAAGGATGCACACTGGGGTCTAATCTTTGTGATTGACCATACATATGAGATCCTTTCCACTTATCCTAGGTACGGAGTCAGCTTCGTGCATAATGTTCGAGGTCTATGAAAGATCTCAGGCCCAGTAACCGGCTTGGTGCACAATGTTCGGGGTATAGCATATGGTATTGATCCGGAATGAAAGAAAAAAAATCGTGATGAGTGTACTTGCCCTAGGTACTGGAGTTAGCTTCGTGCATAATGTTCGAGGTCTATGAAATACCTCAGGCCTAGTAACCAGCTTCGTGCACAATGTTCGGGGTACTGTACATGTCATCGGAAGTAATGAACGTACGAAAGATAAGTAAAGAAGTTTATGAATGAAGTGAATGAAAGTGAATGATAATGATGTACAATGAATGAACAAAAGTTAATGAACAAATGGTGAAGATAATAATGTTATTATCTATGTATACGTATGATGCTTGTTCGTGTAAGAATGTAAAGAATGGTTTTGAAAGAAAGTAAAGTATATTTTGTTTTAAAACTAGAACTCACTCAACAACATTGACTTTTATGTGTTTCCAGTTGGCAGGTAAAGGTTGTTGAGGATGGCACTAGGCGGCTACTAGACTCATTTTGGATGACATTCTTTTGTATAATGTTTTTGCATTATAATGCGAACAAACGATCTTTTGTAATGAATGTTGTATTATTTTGCAAAATCATTTATAATGAAATGAAATGTTTATTTTAATATTTCCGCTGCAATGTTTTATTAAATTTAAGGTAAATGTATGTTTTATGTGTAATGTTTGACGAGGTGTGAGCGTCCCAGGAATGGGGCCTTACACCCATCTTGAAAGTGGAAAATACAACAAGATGTAACTTACAGTTTCAAAGGGCATGACCATCATCATTAACAAAATAAACGTTAGACTTGTCTCACTACGTTTATCATTAACAAAATAAATGTAAAACTTCGAAAATAACAAGACGTAACTATGAGTTTCAAAGGTCATGATCGTTATTCTTTTTTTGATAGTTAATTTGAGCATCCTTAGTTGATAAATACGGTCTACCAAATATGATTTAAGTTTTCTCCCACATTCTCTGGTATGTATAATCAAGTACTATGAAGTCCATGGGGTAGTGAAATTTTCCCATTTGGATTACTACATCTTTCACCATTCCTCGATGATTTTTATAGGTTGAGTCATCTAACACCATTGTGGTTTCAAATTCGTGTACAGTGACTAGCAAGATGCTAACACTAGCTTTATAATCCAAGAGAGCCTTGCTAATTTTGAATTTTTCGACTTTGATTTGAATTAGGGGTGCTACATGGTCATTATCTTCAATTGCTGTCTGCAGGATTGGTGAAGGGGTTCACTTACAACACAATAACACAAAGAGAAGATTAACCAAACTTAAACAAAAAGTAAACTAGATTAACCACAAGTATGACACTAAGAACACAAGTAATAAGTAAGAGACAGAACAAGAGAACACAAGTGATTGGTTTTCAAGGATGTAGTATATTGCTTTCTCAAGTTCTATTACAAGTGTTACAAAGCATAATGGAAAGATACAAGAACAAGAAATACTTATACTACATCCTACAGCCGACTATACTATGAAAGCCAGCAGGATACAATTGACTAGACACAAACAAAATCAATTGTAGAGTCAAAAGGCAGATTGCCTTTTGACTAGTGACTATGACATGCCATAGCTCACATCCTTATCTATTACAAAAAGGATAATACATGAAGTAGAAAGTTACAGACTCAAGACCTCAATGTACAATTACCAAAAGCATGGACCTTTTCACCAACTCATGTAAGTTGGTGACTTTACAGAGATGCAACAGAAAGGTGTCCAGCTTTATGGAACAGTACATCAGATAAAGCATGTGTTAAAAGTCTTCGAAAGAAATCTATCTTCATGAGTTGAGGCTTTGGAAGACTTTGTCTCTGAAGCTTTGGAAGACTTCATCTTTGGCTTCGGAAGATATTGGTCTTGGCTTCAGAAAATTTCACACTTAGAATATTACCATTTTATGTATGAAACTTCCTAAGCATTCTTCTTCAATACACTTGTGCAGCATGCAGGATAGACTTTGGATGTTTGGGTTGCATCAGCCTCTTCATAAATCTCTACACTGTCATTTTATCATTTTCCTTTAGTTTACCTTCAAAAACTTGTGGATATAGAGTAACTTCAAAATCATGAACATTTTAACTTTGGGTAGTACTAATTACATTAATATGCACACTCCTGTGTTATTTATACTTTAACTTTGATGTTGTGGAATTATCTGGTATCACTAGGGAGTTTGCTAGGGTCTTGTCTTATTTGAGCCACCTCTTCTATCAATTGACTTACTAGTTGAGAGAGTGCCTCCATCATTTTGAACCTTACCTCATATTCTTTCCTTATCTATTTTGGAAAGTTCATGATTTCAAACAAAGTACCTAATATTCCTTTGTCATCATTCAGTTAGTAGTTCCTTTAATACCCGTTGTTGTTGCCTCTTTAGTTGTAACTTTAATTATTTAAGGTTTGTTGTTGATTTTTGTATTGTTGTCCTCCTTGGTTTAGTACTTGAAATAACGATTAGATTGGTTTGTAGTGTTACAATACTAAATTTTTTATGATATCCCAAATCTAGACTATATACTTGGTTGAACTTTCCTTTAGGTCTCTCTAATTAATCTACTATTATCTAGTTCTGATAAACAATTCATATCTGAATGTCCTAAAAACCACATTCTTCGCATACTAAAAAACTATAATGGTAATCTATTTCCTCCATTGTAATCCAAACTTGCCAATTATCGTTCCGATAGTTGATTATCATTCTCTAATTGTTCTAACATGTATATGGTAATAGTAACGCATAGAGATCTCACTCTAGCATGTTTCTTCTTCATATTAGATTGAGCTTCCTCTTTGTGTTTACTGCTATCTTTTCTAATAATTCTCAATCCACTTACACATGATTAGATTGAAAAGTTCTGCCTGTAGTAGATTTCATATCCAGAATGCCATTGGTATATTCGCCATCATAGAATGCATTTATTATATCCCTAAATGGAATGTCATGATTAGGTTAATTCCACATTAATTTCTTAAATATCTTCCAAGCCTCATATAATATTTCACTTGATTATTATTGGAAATTCCTAGTGTTAATTCTTGCATCACTTGTTCATTAAGTGTAGTGTTATTCTACGAACTATTGTTACATATCATTCGTAGTGTAGATGTTCGCCTAAGGTAAGGATAAAAACAACTTCTTTGAAGCATCCTTTAGTGTGAAATGAAACAAAAGTAAATTTACTTGATATGATGTAACTTCTTTTCCTCCAATTGGTCCATAAAAGAATAAATCACATATATGAAGGTATGGTTCTTTAGTGTCGTTACATTAAAATGATGGTAACAAATTTAAACATTGTAGCCTCACTTCAAAGGATCTACCAAGTGCCTCTAGACTCAATGTAGGAGATGAGCTCAGTACAATCTGGTGTCTAAAATGTCCTTCCACTCCTCGGATCAGGGCAGATGATGAACTTGTGAAAGACCATCATGGTGTTGAGGAAATTCTGGTTGAGGACAATAATTCATCAATTGTTTCCACATACCTCATAATATATCTTAATTAACCATTTAAGGACTTGAGTTAAAATTCTGATTGTATATTCCTTTATTTTATTGATAACCATAATTAAATCCAAATTTGTCATCATCTCCTCCTCTACATATTCATCATATTGGTTCCTTTGTTCTATTCCACCATCCTAATTAAGAATCATATCCCTTATATTCTCTTCAACGTGAATATTATTATTTTGGCTAGACTTTGATTGATTAAGTTAAACTAACTAATTCCTTGGGACGTCATGGTTTACATTCCTTACTAGTTCTTATTGAATAGGTTAATCATGTTATGGTATGCATGAAGATCATCAACCACTTGAAAATATGGTGGTGGTTGAGTTGTAGGATTATCTTGAGCTATATTAATTTGGGGAGCTTGTTTTCATTGCCATTAAGTATTTGGTTGTGGGAATAATGGTGGAGGAATGTCTCCTAAGGGTTGTTCTTATTGCAAAGGAGGCTATTTGTTAGAATGCCTTGATTTTCCAAGTTCTTTATACTGCTAAGTGTATTACTTATTGGTGGTTTGAAAAGCCTTCAAAGGATTTGACAGACTTTAAAACTTTTTTACACAATCTTGAAGAAAATGTAGCCCACTTTGGGATTCGAGTTTTGCAAGATAATGTTATGTAAGTTTAACATAACGAAAAGTAATTAACTGTTACTTTATAAGTGATATGATCCAATTATTATTTTTTATCAAAGTTTAATGAACACTAATCTTAAAATCATCAATTCAAGAATGTAATTCTAATTTTAAACACATAAAGATTAAAAAATCAAAAGTTATGTGAGATAAAACATAGGTTTTAGCAAAATTAAATCATTTAAATAATCAAATCACAAGTTGAATCTAATAAAACTTATAGAGTTCAAGATTTAATCCCATAAATAGGTTACAAACTAAGAAAAGCGACTACTTGCACAAACCCATCTCCCCAAGTGGATCACAAATGAAGCAGGTTTGTATCCTCATTGATTCTTCGACATGAACAGAATTGAGCATGTGACTTTGGATGGTTTTAATTTTGCAAAGGTGGTGGCATGCTTGAATCTTGTCACTTTTCGTCCTTGATTACTACTGTAGAAGATGTCTTTAGTTTTAGGGTAAATCTCCTTTTTGAATTCATCTTGATTTTTCATTTACAACATTTTAAGAGCTTTTCATTTAGTAGTTATGGGTCTCTTACTTTTATTCCTAGTTCAAGTTATGCTCATTTGAGTTAACAAGGTCTCGCAACGTCTTTTTCTTCTTCTTTTTCTTGATCTCTCGGCTTCTAATTTTCACACAACAATTCCAAATCTTTCAAATTCTTCCTGTTTATCTACGAACACAAAAACACATAGAAAGAAACTCTATTTTTTCATGGATTAACAACTAAAAACATGTAAAGAGAGCAATGTAACATCAATCTTTAACCGCCCGATCAAGTCCTCGCTTTCTAATTTGTTAATGAACTTCATCAAATTCTGACCAAAATAAAACCGTAGGTGATTCATATGCAACACTTTAAATAATTTCTATCACATCATTATACATTAGATATGCATGCTCATTCAAGTGAACATAAACATCATAAACATATGAAGGAAACATATGACATCAATTATATTGTTTGTCATAACTCATAGTCATTGGGCACAATCATATACTATATAACATTCATCTTATTCAAAGCATATTAATCATCTAGATATGCCTTTTTTTTCTTATGATAGACTAAACACTAAATCATAACCCAATCACAAGACTCTTCCTTTCATGTGTTTGTTAAAACTAACTACCCATGACTTACAAACTAAATATTCAAATAAACACAACCATAAGGTGTTCAAGAGATTATACTTTTCTCGCAAGTTTGTAGATCACAAGTAATCAAGACACCATGTGATTACAATCAAGTTGCTAGATATGATCTCACAAAACAAAATTCACACTCCTAAATACCTTGCAAATCCAGGTCTCTATCCGCCGATGGTCACGTGAGATAAGTCGATGACAAACAAACGTAATGCGGACAACGATGCACAACATTAGTGGTAGGGTAGCTGAGTGGAAGTAATGATGGCTACCCAAGGCGGTGGGCTGCGGCGGTAACGGCGACGAGACCTGATGCTTACATTGATGTTATGAAAGGGAGAGGATATTAGAGTTTGCAACTCTTAGCAAAAACCTTTTGTTTTTAGATTTTTGGTGTGTCTTTTCTCAGATCTTTAACCTCTGTTTATAACCTAACCTAATCTTCAAGTTAGGGTTAACTATAATTATATTTTCATCTCTATTGAATACCGAATAATAAAAAAACCAACAAATTCAAATATTTTAATGATAAAACTATTGTATAATTATAATACTATTTAATAATATAGTTAAAGTTATATTTAATTTACATAACCGTTAAATATAAATATCATATATATAATTAGTCTTTTTTGTTGTCTATTACAAAACTACTTAACTAATTCTCATTTAATGATAAAACTACTTAATTAATTCTCATTTCCTGATTTAAAAATATGAATTTAATATACCCTAATTATTTCACAAATAATTACTTTACTGTTTTATTTTTTCGTGATAGACTTGTTTAACACTTTAAACAATATATTGTTTATTGTTACTCGTGATGCAATCATTTTATCTTATCTCGGTAGCAGTGTCATTAACAATTGTTAATTAGATATACAAATCGAGCAAACTCCAACTTGCATGAGTCTTGATCACTATCAACACAAACACAAAAATAATACCGGACGTCTAGCTACATATCACTTTTCCTACTAATATAAGATGTTTGTAAGAGCGTCAACTATTCCTGAACAACTTTAGTACACACCTCCACCCCCCTTAACTATGTGTAATAGTCATGATAATCTGTCAATTATCTTTTTTTTTGTAATAGACATTTAATGAACATAAGACATGGATCAACAATCATTCTCATGTGATACTCAACCATTCACTTTCCCCATCAAGATTGAAAGTGATCTATCAGACTCTTACTTTGGACGTGGGCATGCACATACACTATCTAGTTTAAATCAATGAGGAAGCTATAGAAGTCAACCACTTACATAAAATCAGATAACATAATTTCGTCTTAAGTACATACAACTCTCACTAAATTCAGATATACCCCTAACGATTATCCTTATTGTTGATTAAATAAAGAACAATGCTAAATAATGTCAGAAGACAATCCATGAAGTGCTTTGAAGCGAGTTACTTCTAATTTTTTCCCTGATGAATATCTGTGAATGTGGCCTCCCACTCCTTGCACTTTCATTTGATGAACCAACCAAGTAATTCATAATAGTATTTATTTGAATATATTCTCATGTATCGAATAAACTGCGGAGTTTCAGAATAGATTTTTTTCATGAATCTTGGACGTAGTAAAACTGGAACACAACAGACAATTATGAGCTTGACATCAACCACTAATATCCTTGTCATTTAAACGTCACTGATATCTTTCTAAGAATACCATAATGCTAAAGTATCCTTTGCCCTTGTTTCACCATCAAAGATTGAAACATGTATCTTAACTTTTAAGATTTTAACTTGGTGAAATGAGAACGTCAAACTTAGATCCATAATTACATTATTCATTGTATCTCATAGTTTCAAGATTCTCGCATTTATAGAAACTATATTCCTGTGAGAGGATATCTTAACTCTTTCAGCTTTCACACATCTAGTAATTAATTTTAATCTGATACATATCATGTTGTACTTATGATTTTATTCTTTTCTAGAACTCCTTTGGATGGTGCTATGAACTATTTTGTTTCAATCAATGAAGCTTTATAACTCATTATGATTTGATCCATGCTCTAAGAACTTTTCTTAGATCATTGAAACTCACATATATTAACTCATTAAGGTGATAAGCACCTTTCGATATGCATATGACATATCTGAATTACACATAGTTTATTCTCATCTCATGAATTCATATGTGAATATTAGCATTTACATAATCTTCCTATGAATTCTTTCACACTTATCTTACTTGATGATATTTGAGCACTTATCCAATAGGAGATGTTTTATTGATAATGCAAGGATTTATCTTATAAAAAGTTACATCAGATTCTCATATGTATTCAAACTGGTCTTGGATCCTACTTTAGAATCTTGCTTCCATATGTCTCACATAAGGCTTTTTTTAATTTATAAACATAAATAGTGCATCAGCACTCTTGATCTACGTATAACTAAGCTCATTTGCACGTTGATATTCTGTTGGAACCGTTCCTCGAATCTCCGTTCATTTTTCTCATGTATCTCTATATGTCTTTCAAAGGAACGAAAAGGGTTGTAATACTTTATTAATATGCACGCACTCTCCCACTAGCCTTTACATCTATTACATAAACCAACCTTGATTTGATCTTATCAAATAAGTTTCACATGTCAGATGCATATTATTATTAATTCATAATCTTCCATAAGATTTATTAAAACATTCGTTTAACTGAAAAATAAAACTCTATTAATTCATCTTTTTTTCATAATAAGTATTTTATAGGTTGTTTTGTAGGTCGTAAGATTATCATTCTTTATTAATAAATTAGACTCCATGTAAGATAACATTTGCTTCATTGGAAAATAAGACTCCACGAGAACGTCTTTTATTGATTGTTAAAAAGGAAAAAAAATTATTTAACTTAATGGGATCCCATGTTCATTTAATATATCAAAATATAATTAAATGAGTTGTTTGCTACGTAAAAAATTTATAATGTAAACGTCATGTTTATAGTAGTTATATTGTCGAACTTTCAGTGGCATATTTATATATTTTGATAACTAGCAAGAGAAGTATACATGATTATCACTACAAGAAATGTTACTATTAGCGGCAATACTATTATCGGTGACAAGTGCCAATAGCGGCGACTTATGTCGTTGCTAATGATAGTCGATCCATTTCAAAGTGAATTCATTTAGATCTCGTCGTTGATTAGTGTGCAAAAATAACGACATACGTTTTATCGTTCAAAGGCAATAGCGGCGACATGTTGCCGCTATTACTCGAAACATAAACCCGCAATCTATTCCCTTTCTGCTCATTATTCCCTCCATTCTTGCCCTAGCAAATAGGCAACCTCCACCCTCGACCTCCCACCTCTACCCTCGACCTCCGACCTTCACCCTCAACCTCCGAATTTCGACGTCCACCCTTAGATCTTCGATCTGTTCCATCTCTACACGTGCTCGACCTCCTTTGCTGCTGCCCCCCGTCGACCTGCTGCTCCTACCCCGGTCGACCTCTTGCTGCTACCATCAACCTCAAACACCCTCGCCGCCTCTTTTGTCTACCTCCTGTTGCCTTCGATGCAAAGTAAGCTTTTTCTTTTTTTTTTTCTTCTTTGGTTGTTTAAATATAAATTACTCTTAATATGGTTAAAGGATGTTTAAATGTTGATATTTAGTTGGTTGAAGAAGATTTGTTAAAGGAATTTTGTAATTTTTAGGTTTTAAAGAAACTTGTTTATGACGATGAATTAGTGAGATAACATAGTATATTTTTGAATTTATACTTAATTACATAATGTATTTATATATTTTGTAGGTTTGAAGCAGATGATTTAGGTATTTTGTGTATTGAGCATTTGATGGATGCTATTTGTTAAAATGGATTTGAGAAATGGATTTAGGTATTTATGTATAGTATATGTTATTTAGTTAGTTAATATTAGTTGAAAATTTTTAGCTGTATTTGAGCATTTGATGTTAAATCGACTATTTGTTTAAATGATTGAAAGATGTTGATATTTAGTTGGTTGAAAATTGATTGAAAATTATTTAGACTTATAAAATAGTTAATTTTATTGCTCTTATTTATATGAGCCAAATAACACTTCACTAGTGTTAGTTAAACTTTACTTTAGTATACCTCATGGCTGATGTTATGAGTAATGGAGGTAATGGTACGGGGGATCCACCACTTCCTTCATTTGACGGTCTCGAAAGTCACGCATTGGATGGTAATTATTATTATAATATATTATTTACTATATTTATTCAATTATTGTAACTAATGAATTTTTATTATAATTGCAGGTATCCTTTTTCAAAAAAGAAAGAGGAAAGACGAAAAACAAAAAAAACTACAATATGGTGAAAAAAGGGTAACCTTTATATCTCACTTTAGATTGAGTTACCACCTATACCCCATCACTAAACTTAATGATATATTTGTTCGTGATGTGGGGATATGCATGGAAGTTAATTATCCTTTTAATGTCCATTCTTATGATAATCTTTTCGATGCTTAGAAGAATGGTTTGGAAGAGCATATGATGGTAACATTTTATAAGTTAAATGTTTGTTATTTGTTTTTACTTAACTAACTTTTTCGGTTGTTTAACTTAAATCATGTACCGACGTTTTAACTTTAATGAGAGTTTGCGAGATGTAGGTATCTATCCTACTGCAACACCTATTATTAACGCAAACTAGGAAGGAGAGTGTTAGATGTCAGAAGAAACATCACCTCTTCTGTTTTGGGACAGCTAACAATCCTTATACCGTGATCAATGTTGCAAGTCCTTTAAACACCTAGAGAACTCAAGCTACATATCTTAATGCAGAGGTATGCCGTTATATTTATATTATGTAAATATTACATTGTCAACAAACTACTGATCAATTGTTTCATGTTTTTAGATTCCAACATTAAAAGAAAAACTGAAAAGGAGGCATGGGAGGTGACATGGGATTTAAGGTTACACAAACATTTTCTATTTAATATCTGTAGTAATATTAGTATCTGTAGTAATATTAATATCTGTAGTAATAAGAATTCTTGGGTTCATGGTAAATTATCTTATTATTGGTTCATTTTATTACTATAATTTTAAAACCCAAATAGCACATGATTAATGCATGAAGTACAATCCCCAAATGCATAATACATACACAGGTTTGACTTCGGCTAATGCTCTGGTTTCAAAATTGAAATATTA
Organism: Flaveria bidentis; assembly: GCA_018326385.1. Classification (NCBI taxonomy): domain Eukaryota; kingdom Viridiplantae; phylum Streptophyta; class Magnoliopsida; order Asterales; family Asteraceae; genus Flaveria; species Flaveria bidentis. The sequence goes on from BJCM01151885.1 coordinate 26,087, forward strand.
TTTAATTATTATAATTAATTTTCATTGTAATTTGCTTTCGCTTATAAATTTTAAAATATAATTTTCTTAAAAAATTTCAGATACATTGTTGTGATATGCTTATATTTATCTACGTTCAGTCGTAAGTTTCTTTTAAAATCGACTCAGGTAAAATATAGTATACGGTTATTTTCTTAAAAAACGTAATGTTTTTGAAACTTTTGAATATATGTTGCAACGTGATTATTTTACATAC
>BJCM01151886.1:0-10808 GCA_018326385.1 Flaveria bidentis
AAAATATCTAAAATATGTAATTAATATTTAATATTTTTAAAATTTTATAAAAATATTTTAGATATTTCGGATATCCAAAATATCCGAAAATTCTCAAAATCACTATCCGAATCCTAATCCGAAATTTCGGATATCCGAATTTTGGATTTTCGAATATTTCGGATTTAGTTTCGGATTCGGATATTTTTGAACACCCTTAGTAGTGATGGTGGCTAGTGGTAATGGGTGGCAATGGTTGTTGTTGGTGGTGGGTATAGTGTTGGTGGTGGGCAATGGCTATCAGTGGTGGTTGCCAATGGTGGTGGGGTTGGTGGTGACGGTGGTTGTGGTGTTGGTGGTGGCTAGTGTTGGTGATGGTGGCCGATGGTGATTGTTGTGGTGGGTGGATGGGTTGTTGTGGTGAATGAGGATGAAAGAAAAATGGAATGAAAAAAAGAGGCGATAAATGGAATGAATTAGATGGAATGAAATTACTTAGGTAATGGTTTATTTTATTATATATCAACCAACAACTTTTTTTATTCACCCTCAATACTTCATTTTATATTGTCTTTTATTTGTGTGTATCAAACGCTACCTTCAAGTTTCGGGTTTAAGTCATGAAGTACAATTTCTTGTACAATATATGTAGGGTAAAGTTGTATGAATAAGATCCTAAAGTGATTCGACTTATCCGTGGACCATTTGTTAAGCGAGAACTATGTAAGTATCGGATACATTTTTTATGGAGACTGTTAATCTTGAAAACTTGAATGAGGGAGCGACAATACACCCTAATAGTAGAGTCGAGATTGAGAAACGGTTATGGATCCAAAAAAAATCATTAGGGGGCAAAATGGGAGAAGATAAAAAATAAATCACTTAAAAGAACAAGATAAATACTCTTTCATAACTTCTAGTAGCATGACTAGCGCAAAACATAGTTGAACTAACAATTTACAATGGTTGTGATTTTGTTATCATTAATGGTTGTAACATGGAGGATATAGATTTAAAAAAACTTTAAGTCTGTGTGTTATAAAAGGGTGATTGTGATTAGAAAAATGTAAAAAATTGATGCGTGTAGAATATGATTAAACTCTAGATAAGGATTTGTAGTTATTGCTCTTTGTACTAATGATAGTGATCTTGATTGTTCAAATGATGATTAAATTTATGTCTTTTATTTAATAACTACTTTTGTAATTAAACCTAACAAAATAAAATGCAATGCACATGAAAAAGTAAAATACAAATATATTAAACAATAGGGAATGATACTAATTGTCATCTAGTGGACAATACCTGCAAAGATGCTCCACCAAGTTTGTACCAAGATTACCATGTGTTTCATAACATTGTAGCACTCATTCGAAAACGTTGCCTAAAGTCACCCGCCTCGTTAATGAAAGTATAATTGAATCAGTGTCTCTAAGTATGTCATTAGCTTTCACACAGTCACAAGGACTTGGGGGCTCCCTCGTTTAGCGACACGAACTTTCAGCCCTACTCATCAAATACGCGATGGTAAATTCCCTGCTACAAATATATTTTTTCTTCTTTAGATGAAATGAAGCTGACGACGAGAAGAGCTCGACATTTTTGTTAAAAAATATTATGGTATTATTTTAAAGTGAAACGTATAAAGAGAAAACGAGATTGTTTATGTGTTAGTTTGAGTATAAGGAGTAGATATATATAGTTTTGAAAAAGAAATAAATTAAAAAAAATTCAATATTTAGTTTTGACCCCAACGTTCAAATTTGGTATATTTAGTGGGTGTCATAAGTGTCATGGTTATAAGTGTCATGGTTGTCGCGGCACACACCTTTGCACCCCATCACGACTCCGTTATTGTGTTCGCATGGTGCCCCAACCTATACGACAAGGGGTAACGTCCCTTCACTATGCCATAGCATAGTAGGTAGTTGTAATGTTCAACTTTTGATTTCAATATATGTATTTGATTATAAACTCGGTTGGATTGTTATAAGTTGCTTAATTGTCATTTTAATACCTTTAAGACAAATGTGAAGATTGGTAAGTAATTAGTCCCTTTCCATAGATTTAGATATGTAATTAATTTTAACAGATAAGTTATTTTAATAAATTTAATAACTATTTAAGTTTTGTTAAGCAAATAACAAACTAAACATCAAGCAAGATAAAACAAAACGTATTAAACTAAACAATATTAAACTATAACTACGTAACAACAAACAAAATTTTCAAATAAATAATTAAGCATATTGAGAATATAATAATATACTACTAAAAATTAAATTATATAAAATTTAAAAGGTTTCTATAATTCTTTAGTGGTTCCTTGATCAATTCTTTAGTATTAATTAAATTTATGCAATTTCTTTCTTTCTTTGATGCTCTCAACTTCCATACGAGATACTTTTGAGTTTCACGGCTCTAAGCTCTCAAGCTAATAAGTTTAAATTACACTTCTTAATTACATGGTTCAGCTTGAAGCAATATCAATCAAATTGTCCTTATGAAATAATAATATTAGTTGAAACATTAATAGTTCGTATAGTCACTTCATTCACGTTAATGAATGAGTCTTTAATTTGTTAGTCTTTATGTATGAATCATCATTTCAACTTCTGGTTTATAATATTACTTTTGTGAAACAAGGTGTGACAACACTAATTACTTCTCATTAATTTATTTTCTAGTTGCTTTCATGTACCTTTTATGTCGAGTAAATTACACTAACAATTCATGTAGTTTATACACAGGTTCAATCTTTTATTTCAAAAAATTACAGATATATGTTTGATTTTTGGATGTTTGCATATCGTCAGTTCCTAACACTAACAAAACAAACTTGATCAGTTAAGTCTATGTAAAACGATCAAAGTACAACTAATCTTTGAACCCTACACCATCATATTATTCTTCTAACCTATTCCACCACACCTTTTCATAATCTTCTTCATCTTCATTACTCACCCTACACCAACACCAACCACCACCATCCTCCAACTATACCAACCTCCACCATCACCACCATCCTCCAACTCCACTTCCACCATCCTCCAACTCCACTTCCACCATAAAATTGTCAACCATTGACACCTTATTCATCATAATGCCTGCACCTTACCATCAACACACCACCGTAGCTACCTGCACCATCAACCCACCACCTCCCACCTATTCCACCGCCATTGCAGCGGCGACCCCACCCTGTCTTCCGGTCACCCTCTTCTAAAATGCCAAAACAAAATACTCTCCACTGCTATTGATGTACAATCAGAGAACCACTTGTGTTTACCAATATGCACAACGACAACCTATTCAACCTAGATCTGTGAATCAGTGATGCATGTTTCACATTTCCCGGTGGTATAACCAAGTGGTCGGGGGTGGGTCATCGTTTAAGGTGGTGGCGGCGGGCTGGTGGTTGGATGTGATGGTGGCAGGTTGATGGTTGGATATGTTGGTGGGTTAGAGTGAGTTAACTCTTTAGTATCAGGGACCATCAACATGCACTCTTCACATAGTTCAACTCTGCATCTATAATTTTTTTAAAGTAAGGACTAAACCTATAATATGTGTAAACCCCATGGACTATCTATGTAATTAACTCTTTAGTGTTGTTAACATGAGTAATCAATAAATTAAGTAGTAAGTTAGTCTCTTGTTAATAGCTTCAATTATCTATATTATATTATAATACATATGAGGATGAAAAAATTAAATTTCATAAAATTTTAGTAGTTTAAGTAATTCTAAGTTTTAAAACATATAATACAATTTTTCAAAGCTAAACGAGTGATTAATTATTAAAATAATAAATTATCATTAACCTTTCATATTAAATAATAACAACAACGGCCACAGATTTTAAATTACATAATTTTTTCATATATTATTAACTTTTAGAAAAAAAAACCACAATACCAACATTTTATTCTGATTTTACTATGGTATTGCTATATATTATTTTTTATTTTAAAAAATCAACATATGACCATAAGTTCATCATACGAATGTTTCACAAAAAAAGACATTAAAACACAGTTTATTCTTTTTGAATTAGGTACTATATTGCTATAGTTTTACTTTTACTTTAAAATAAATATAATGATACCTGATTACATATATGTGATTATGTGTTCTACTAGTGTTAGTGTTAGCGTGTTGAGTTCTCTGTCACATTGCATAGACATTGTAAGGATTCCAATAAATCTGATGTAGCCAAAACATTCAAAGTCTCTCTACATGCATGCACCAAAGTACTGAAGTAGAAATGCTTCGGAAGTTTTACACCTTGCACTAGAAATATTCTAAGTGTAAAATCTTCCGAAGCCAAGACCAACATCTTCCGAAGTCAAAAGTGAAGTCTTTCAAAGCTTCAAGACAAAGTCTTACGAAGCCAAAGAGTAAAGACAGATTTCTTCCGAAGATTTTTAAGTACATGCTTTTATCTGATGAAATTTACCATAAAGCTGAACCATCTTTCCGCTATAACTCTGTTTGACTCACCAACTTTCACAAGTTGGTGAAAAGGTCCACGCTTTTGGTAACTGTACATTGAGGTATCGAGTCTGAGCTTTCTACTTTATGTACTTTATCCTTTTTGTAATACATTAGGATGTGAGCTATGACATGTCATAGTCACAAGTCAAAATGCAATCTGACTTTTGACTCTATATTTGATTTTGTTGTCTACTCTTATGTATCTAGCTGACCTTTAAAGTATAGGCGGCTGTAGGATGTAGTATATGTATCTCAAATACTTGTAACATTTCATTATGCTTTTGTAACACTTTGTAATATAACCTGAGAAGCAATATACAACATTCTTGAAACCAAAATACTTATGTTGTTTGCTATCTTTTTCTATCTCTTATTTACTTGTGTTATTATCATCTTTTATTCTAGTTAACTAGTTCCCTATTTGATCTGTTAAGTGTTCTAAAGAACTCTCCTCAATTGTGTTGTTGTGTTGTAAAGTGCATCACCCCTTCTAACGGTCCCGTATTTGGTATCAGAGCATTTCAGGCTCTTGATATAAGATTTCACCATCTTAAGATCCCTCACACACACAAAACATTTAACAACTCAAATAGCAGCTATCACTAAGGTTGATATGGAAACTGGAACTATGACAAAGTCTCCACTAATCACTCTTGAAGACTTTGATACTTGGTGTCAAAGAATGGATGGCTTTATCAAGTCTCAAGACTTTAGGATGTGGGACTCTGTTGTTGAAGGACCTTACATACCAAGCACCTCTTCTGATGAAGACATGAAGAGAATAGAGATTGATCAAAAAACCATGACAACCTTTCAAACTGCTCTTCCATACTCCATCTACAAAGGCTTCAAGAAGTGCAAGACTGCCAAGCAACTATGGGAAGCACTGAAGCTTATGTATGAGGGATCCAATGAAGCAAAGGAGAACAAGAATGATCTCCTCAAGCAGTAGTTTGAAAACTTCACCGTCAAGGTAGGTGAAACCATGACTTAACAATACTTCAAGTATATTGAGATTGTGGATAATCTAATGGAAGTTGGAGTAACTCTTGAAAATAGAGACATTGTAAGGAAGTTTGTGTCCTTTCTTCCTAGGCAAGGGACACATTATTTTGTTGTTATCAAAAGGACTGAGAACCTTAAGACTCTTACTCTATCTGATTTGTATGGCATTCTGAGTGAATGCCAGATGAAGATGAACATGTAAGGTTTATCTAGTAACTCCAGCAATCAAATGGGTTCAACCCTTCATGTGACTGGAAAGGATAGCATAAAACGTCAACATCATCTTATATGCTACCCTGACAACTCACAAAAGGGCCCATTCATCACCTTCCCAAAGACTCCAAGAGAAAGCTACACTCAAGGAAGTCCCTTCTAAAAGATAAGTTATTCTTATGCCTTTGTTTCTGCTGATGAATCCACAGACAACTTTTTCTTCACCCTTGAAGACTTGGACTGTATCCATCCAGATTGTAACATCTATCCATTTTGAAATTAAAACCCGAACCCATTTTGAACTTTCATGCAACGAAAATTTCATTACCAAATTTATTTTATATATTTAATAAATTAAATACATTAAATGTGCAATTTGACCGATGTTATAAATTGTATTATTCAAAATTTCATTTATTTAAATCATTGAATAATTTATGATAAGGTTGTGATTCATAATCGTTTATTGAGTTGAAAGTTCTATATATCATTTTATAATAAATAACTGAAATTAAAAGTCTCATCAAATATTATAAAGATTGTAAATATTTTTCAAAATAAATGGAGTTATTATATAAATTAGGTTTAGGGTGAAATGTGCTAAACATAAAACTTGAATTACAAGTTTTCACATAAAATAATAAGTATTCAAACTACAGGGACCAAATTGTAACTTGTTTCAAACCTAACCCATTCCCTCGTATTTTACCCTGTCTCCGGCCAGACCTCTGGCCGAACCTCCAGCGAGGTCCAAGCACACCAAATCTAGCCATTTCCAAACCGACCGAACCGTTACTCCTTGTCATGAACTTGTTTCGAACTTGTAGCCTATCATAATGGGAGTTAATTGATTGTTTAACACTTTCGAATCAAAACCGAAAAATCACAATCAAATCTCAATCGGTTTCATCTCTTTCATCAACATAATCAATCAAACTAATTGACCAAAAACGTTTCTAGGTGAATTACGAATTTAAACATATCAATAGTTGCTATTAACACCATGTAATGACAATCAAACCAAGACCCGAAACTCCTGAAAAAACATTAAACTTGTTTGATTTGAAACTGTCTCAATTGGGACTACCAAATCGCGATAAAACCTTCGAATCGACCCCTTTGAGCTTTATGCAACTTCAATTACAAACGAAATAACCCCATTCATCCCTCTCGAATATCAATTACATTGAATCTACAACCTACTCGAACACATCTCCAGAGGAGTTTAATCAGCAATTGAAAGAGGGCTTTGAATCATATGCTCCATCAAAAGCTTCATATAAAATTAATTGGATTTTAATCACCATTTGCATCTTCAATCAAATTCAAACCGATCACTACCTTTGTGCGTCAGTTCATCCTCCATTTCAAACAATCCAGGTAATTCATCACACACACTCGATTTCATAAGGGGATCAAAATCCCTAACGTTTCAATCATTTACAGTATTTACAGTATTGATTTGGGGATCAATTTGAGAAAAATCGATTCTAGGGTTCATTGCAATTTGGGATTTCTTTAAGATAATGTTTTTGCTAAATAAAAACCAAAATAAATCAGATTCGAGGCCTTGGCCCAACGGTAACACACACAACATACACATGGGCGACCCAGGTTCGAACCTGGGCACCCACATATATTTTTAAAACAATTTTTTTTGTTTTTTTATCAAATTAGATTTCAGAAATCATTATTATATCATAACAATAATATAAAACTTGTTTTGTTAATTAATATTATTTTAGAAATTATTTATTAATTTTTGAAAATTTTAAAAGTTATAATCTCACTTTTATTAAAGGTTTAAATGTTATAAAAAAACTTATTTATAAATTTTATATTTTATATAAATAAAATCATGTTTAAACAAACTTAAACTATTTCAAATCATTTTAAATTAATATTTTATAAAATCTAAATAATTAACTATTCACTTAATTATTTTGACCAAGAGTTCAAGTAATTAATTTAAAATTAATTATTTAACTTTTACACTTTAATACTCAATCAAACGCTTTACATTAAATGTTTTAAACATATTTAGTTACTTTATTCCAATTATTATCAATCAATATTTTCTTTATTTAAATTCATTTTCTTTATTTTATTTAAGCATGGTAAACCAAATACATTAGTTTAAATCATTTGTAAACCTTAAATCCCAAATTAGAACCCTAGTTTTTTTTTCAAATCAATCTAGCGTTCAATCATTACGATGTTTTAAATTAAGACACTATTCCTTAGGTTAAATTCGTGAAGAAACCATTGGTGTCTAATCTTGCATTTATTCAAACCATATTAATATACCAAGTGAGTATTCATAGCCCTTTTTATGTGTTTTATATTTTGGGAAAATCATGTAATTCAATATTCAATCATTGATATTCATTGTTATTCTATTTCATTCTAAATTCAATTCAAGACATGCTATGTTATTACTTGCAATTATATGTTCATAGTTAGATAAACTTGATAACACGATCATTAATTCATGCAACGACGGTAACAATAATATATCTATTGGTTTGACAAACCCACCCCATTTGTTTAGTCGCGTGGTGATTGGAACCGAAATCATTCATTCTATAAGGCTTCGTCTGCGGACCGAGTCAAGTCAGTCATTAGGGTTGATTGTGTTGGTTTGTCTTTTATGTTACACTATTGCATTATAAGTCTTGATATTACCATGTGTATTGAATTGTTTACAATCATTTTTAATCGATCTATATAAGTATCAAACTTGTGTTTACTCACCGGCTAATTCGTTAGCTGACTTGTTACTTGTTCATATGATTTCAGGAATGAAGATTAGTGGACTTTTAAATGCACACTTAGGATTTGGACTTAGTCAAAGTTAAAGACAAATTTCATTATGTTATTAATTGGTTGTATTGTATTGATTGATTAGTATTATTCAATGAAAATGATATTTAATATTATTCAACGTATTTATTACCATGTGTTATGAGCAATCGATTCATATTCGTCCACCCCGATGATTCTGCCGTCAGTTGGGGTGTGACATAGATGATCTGGAGTATATGGAGATAGTTAAGCAAATGGATCTTCTCACTCACAGAGCCAAAAAGTTCTACAAGAGGACAAGGAGGAAGTTTCCTAGCAATGTAGCCAGAGGAAAGTTTGGGCTGGATAAAAGCAAGTTAAAGTGTTACAACTATAACCAGATAGGACACTTTGCTAGAGAGTACAAGGCACCAAGAACAAATGGTGGCCAGACTCAAGCTAGACCAAACTACACTGAGAGAGCTCCCGAGAATGAGAAGCCAAAACAACAAGCTGTTGTTGCTGTTGAAGAAGGAGGCTTTGACCGAAGCTTTCAGGTGGAAGATGCATCTCCAAACCAAGCACTCATGGCCGACCATGATGAAATCAAGGTATTAGAACATCTTTGCAGTCCTGAATGTATTACTAAAGTTAATAGATACAGGTCCTACAACTTAGAGATGAGATCTGATCTTGAGTCCTTGAATATCTTAAAATCTGATTTCAAAAAGGTTGAAAATGAATTTAAGTTAAAGATAGAGGACTTAGAGAAAACCATTTCAGTTCTTAAACATGAGCACACCAGTTATAGGACTCAGATCAAGCATCTCATAGCCAAGTTGACTGAATGCTAGGCAGAGCTTGTGATCAGCAAAGCCAAGGCAGAAAAATGTGTTCTTGAAGAAGAGACCTTCAAAAACATGATATCCTCATCCTTGCATGCAAAAGTTTGTTATTAGAATAAGCAGGGACTGAGATCTTTTGAGATAGTTCTTCCATACACAATCTTATCTGTAAGATCTTCTAGGTGTGGAACTTGTGAAGAGGAGCTTTCCCTCATAGACCCCTTGACTGAAGAGGATGAATATAAGATGGTGAAGAATTGCTCTGAGAAGGGTGAAGAAGAGCATTCTAAGAAGGGTCACCATCCCTCTGAGGAGAGTAAAACTGTTAGGATGACCAAGTCCAAGAGAAAAAACTTAATTAGAAATAGCAAGAGAAAGGCAAAGAAGGCTCAAGAGATCAAGGCCACCTCTAACTCTGCACATAAACAAGTTTTTATTTCTGCAGGATTTGAAGTGGTTAAAGTTGAGGACACAAACTTGAACTCCAACAACAAAAGTTCTAGTTCATGTCCAAATCATCCCATCATCAAGAAGAAGGCTGATAAGTTGTGCACCACTGCTGTACAACATAAACCATCAAGCTCCAAAGGTAGTTCTAACCCCACAAGAATTACCACACCATCTAAGAAGATGAAGATAGAGAGTGAAAGTGATCAAGTTCAACATTGTTCACAAAGAAGACTCCTAGAAGGAAGAAAATGGATTGTGTTATATGTGAGAGTACCTCTCATCTTGCTAAGGATTGTGTTTACAATCCAAAGAGTACTCTCCACATCACAAAGAAAGAAACTTCTAAGAGTTTGGAGAAGAAGAAACAAGCTTCGGAAGGAAAATCATTTTCCTTCGGAAGCTCCAAAAGTGGAAACTTGCATCGGAAGAAACTTTGGTGTTGGATCAAGAAGAAGGCTGGTGCAACCAAAACCAAATCACTTAGGCAATTTTGGTGCTACCTACAAAGGCTTCCGAAGCTAAGCATAGAACTTCCGAAGGTTGTAGAGTTCTTCCGAAGATAAAGTGAAAGATCAACTTCCAAAGACAAACTCTACTTCCGAAGATAAAGAATTTACTTCAGAAGATCATGTCCAAAGTAGATGAACTCAGAAGACTTCTTCCGAAGTATAAAGACAGAAGAAGCTTTCAAGCCTCGAAAGAAGTACCCGCTTCTGAAGTATAAGTGGAATCGAAAGTACTTGTTCTTCCGAAGCCATTTAACCTTCGGAAGACACTGCTATGAACAAGTGGATACAAGTATGGTCTCTGACACTCCACTGCAGACCTTTGATACTGCATGGCATCTTCTCAAAGAGCCATGTAGTTGACCATACTTTATTCCACTGTTCACCTTTTATGATAGTACAAGTTACTAACTTTAGTTGGTGACAAAAGGTAAGTCAGGGACATGTCCTGACTACCATATCTCAGATAAGACTTTATCTGAGATACCTTAAACTATAGTCTTATAGTATAGGCTTTAGTTATAGGATC
>BJCM01151887.1:0-10768 GCA_018326385.1 Flaveria bidentis
CAAACACCTAATCTTGTTAGGTAGATGAACACCAAGATGTACTCCCTTTTGAACAATCCGAATCAGCCAAGAAGATCTTGAAGTGCTGCCAACAAAATCGAATTTTTCAGCCCCTTCTTTCTTCCCTTTTGAACGAAAATTGCTTGTTCTTTGAGAGAGTTTTGGCTTTGTGTGTGTGAGAGAAAAGTGTAGGTTGTGGTTGAATGAAAGAGTGAGTTAAGTCTTGCAAAAGCTAAGACAAAACACAAGGTCCCCAACAGCCCATAGGAATGGCTACACACTATAATTTGCTAATGAGGCATGTGTAATCAAACACAAGGCTTCAAACGAGGTTGTGTGCAAAGTAAAAATGTCAGATAATAATGTTTTTCCTTTGGATCTAACACAAACCGAACCTACAGCCTTGGCTGCATTGGGTCATGAAGATGAATCACTTTGGCATAAGAGATATGGACATCTTCATCAACATGCTCTCAAATTACTTAGTGAAAAACATGGTTACAGGTCTACCCACGGTGGGATCAATTCCCACATGTGAAAGTTGTATTCTAGGAAAGAAAGTAAGAAGTTCTTTCCCTGATCATACATGGCGAGCATCAAAACCACTACAACTTGTTCACACAGATTTATGCGGGCCCATGCCTCATCAATCACTGGGAGGTAATAGCTATTTTCTCCTGTTCACTGATGACTTTACACGAATGAGTTAGGTATACTTTCTGAAAAAGAAATCTGAAAGCTTTACTTCATTTAAAGCATTCAAGTCTATAGTTGAAAATGAGTCAGGAATGTGAATTATCACTCTTAGAACAAATAGGGGAGGTGAATTCTTATCTACAAAATATAATAAGTTTTGTGAGGAGCATGGAATATCACAACAACTAAATGCCTCGTACACACCTCAACATAATGGTGTGGCAAAGTGCAAGAACAGAACATTTGTCGAAATGATGAGATGTTTACTAAAAGAAAAAGGGTTGAATAACAACTTTTGGGGTCAGGCTGTCGCAACCTCTGTTTACTTATTATACATCTCACAGACAAAAACAGTAAAGAATCAAATGCCTTTTGAAGCATGGTTTGGATTCAAGCAATCAATAAGTCATTTAAAGGAGTTTGGGTCAATTGCATATGCCTTGAAAGTGGGTCCACAAAGAAAGAAGTTAGATGATAAAGCAGTAAAATATATTATCATTGGATATAGTACAAACTCCAAAGCCTATCATTTGTATGATCCAATAAAGAAGCCAATTGTGACAAGTAGAGATTCCAAATTTGATGAAGGAGCTTAATGGGAACAAGAAGAACTCAAAGCATCAAGTTAGCATAGTACACTTGATTTGGACAATGATGAAGCTGGTGCACAAACTCATGGCATGTCTGAACCCCAAGACCCGATTGGTGAAATGGGTTCCAATTCAAGTAGTTCGAGTTCAAGCTCCAGCTCGGGTCCTTGAACTCCACTCTCTAGTGTATCCGGGTCAAGTGGTAATAGTGGAGTAAGTGTTTCAAATGATGGATAAAGAAGTTCAAGCAGTGCTCCTCTTCAAACTCGCTCCATACATGATCTTTATGAACATACTAAGGAACTTCCAAGTAACTTTAGTAGCTTTAGTTCCTATCAATTCGCCCTATCTATGATTGAGCCAGAGAATTTCCGTGAAGCACTTCAACACAGAGAATGTATTCAGGCAATGATGGATGAGTTGGCATCTCTAGAAAAATATGACACTTGGAGTCTTGTTGATCTTCCTCAAGGCAAGAGTCCTATTGGTCTTAAGTGGGCGTTTAAAACAAAGTTGCAGCCAAACGGAGAAATACTAAAATATGATAGGTTCAAATGGATTGATCTGTAATTGATATCAAGCAATTGACAATTGTATGAACAATGTAATCAAACAAACAAATATCAGAAAAATTCATAGAGTTTTCATTGATATTAGATGGATTACAAAGTGCAAAATTGAGAGAAAATATCTAAAGTCTTAACCTGCACAAACATAAGTAATCCTATTTATACTAATAATCAAGAAAACAAAAAGGAACATATATTTGCACAATAAGTCTCTAAACTATGACAAAACGTATCTAAAGACTAAAATGCTAATCTTTCTAGGTTTCTAACAATACTCCCCTAAAGATTCGCATTTGTCTTCAGCCAAAATAGTCTTCAAGTTCTTCTTTAATCTTGCACATTGGTTTCTCTTTGTATAGCTCTAGTTCTTTAAGTGCTTTCTTTATTGAAGACTTGAACTTCCCAGCTAGAATTCCTTACTCTGGCTTGGAGTCATTTGACTTCATTTCCATAGCATCCATTATCAACAGAGTTTCTTTGGATAATCCAGCAATATCCACATTAGCATACATTTCAATTGGTTTTTGATTTTCTTTTGTGTAGATCTCCAGCACTCCTTTGCGTGAGTTTCTCATGAATTCAATATCTTTTATGTATTTCCTTAATATGTTTGCATAATCCATTGCTTTCCTCAAAGAAATCCTCTCCATAGCATCATTTATTACTTTTATAATTGTCAAAAAGTATTTTCTGTCATTCTCTACTTCTACTGATGATACAGGTTCAAAAGATTGATTGGAAAAGAATGAGATATAACTAGAATGAAGGATTTTGAGTTCAAATACACCAAACAAACTAATCATGTCATTATCCCAATCATCCAAGTTTCTTACTAGCTTCATATGAAAAGTAGATAAATCATAAAACCATCTCAAAGTTGGTTTTGATGATTGTGTACCATCTATAACTTTCAATCCAGGATTTGTTACTTTTTCAAAATACTTATCACTGAACGTCTCTAAGTAAAAATCATCCATAACCTCACTGGAATCACCTTTCGTTGACTTCTTCTTCATTTTAGCAAAATAGCTTTTGTCTTCTTGATCATAACAAGTTTTAAGAAGTGCTGGCATTCTGGATATACCTCTATCAAGCAATTTCACAAACACTTCTCCTCTTTCAGCCTTTGTAAAATTGATCAGTGGTAACTTATACAATTCTTTCAAATCTTGCACAGGTAAGGTAATGATGCTTGAGTAGAAATGATATACATTACAAATAGCATTAACTCTTTTGATAAAAAAAGGCATAAAAAATCTCATCATATTTCCATGCTATTATTTTCACCTCTTTGGATTTATCAGGCACAATCATTGCATTCAGTAATTCAGAAATTGATTGTCCTGTTTGAAGCACATTTCTCACAAGATCTCTAGCTGATCTAGCTTTATTCTAAAGCTATTTTCGATCTATAAAGACTTTGTAACCTTGTTTTTCAACATTTGGAAACATATCCATAAGCTCTTTTCTATGTTCATGAGTTTTCCTCACCAACTCCATTGACTTGATTTCCTGAGGCTTCAGCATTTTTGTTCTTTTGTTGATTTCAAGATACTGAGGGTTATCCATATCCAGTATAATCATTGTGTTGTACATCTTCTTAGTTTCTTGGAAGCTCCTCACTAGCCTTCTTAATGATTCACCTTGAAGCTTAATCAGTCTTTTTCTTGGATAATTCCTTGACTGCAATGACATTCTCAGAGTAGGTATGCTCATATCTTTAGGATTTGGGTGGTGCAATTCTATCATAGGAATATCATCAATGTTTATGCTTTCATTCATTTGTGCCCACTCACCATGTTCTAGACTGATTTCATTAGGATCTGCCGGCGCTGAAGACTCTGCTATCACACACTTTTCATATTCTTCATTTATTTGAGTCACTGTCAGCCCGTCTAGAAACACTCTATTATACTTTTTCTTGACCAGATAATTGTATCTATTTTCAAAGTCTATAGGTATATCGTCTTGAACATTTTCAACTGGTGAGTCAACTACATCACACACATCTTCATTTTCCAACACTTCATCATACCATTCATCAGGTAGATTTGTATCTATTCCATCAAGTGCTTCTATTATCTTTTGCACTTCTTCTTCCTCTTCATTCACATCTATATCAATTGTCTTTTGAACTTTAGTTGGAACAGTAGATGATTCAACTTCATTCATCTTTCTTTTCCCTTTCTCAGCTTCAAAATACTTTACAGTGTTCGTTTCTTTAGGCTCTTGAGCAGATTCTTTCTCAACAAAAATCAATTCACTTTCTTTTACAGGCTCTTGTAAAGTTACTTTTAGCTTTTCAATTTCTTCAAACATTATCTTTACTTTTTCTTCGAGATTAGTCATCATAACATTTTTCATTTCATCATTAGCTTTCAGTATTTCATTTTCTTTCTTCAACGTTTCAATTTCTTCATTTTGAGATACAATCTTTGACTTTAAATCTTCAAGTTCATTCAGATCAGTTTGTACACAAGCCTATGTTAATTGTTTTATCTCTTGTTCATTTTCAACAATCACAACTTCAGGACTCTTAGATTGTACAGCAGAACTAACATTCTCTATGATTGGCTGAGACCATAAAGTATCAAAGTCAAATGCTTGATTAAAATCAACATTCTCAATATCTTCAGTTGTAGCTTGATCATTCATTTCAGTATTAACACCTTCATCAGTAGTCCTTTCCTCTTCATAATCATCTCTATGATCAGAGATTGTTTGTTCACTATCCATCTCTTGAATTGTTTCATTATTAGCACCTTTCATTTCATCTCCTTGATCACCACCTTGATCATCATCATCATCTATCATCATTGTTATCATCCTCAACATGATCTTCTTCATCATCATCATCTTCCTCAGATTCTTCAACAACTTCTTCTATAACATCTTCAATAAGATTATTAGGATTCACAGGCTCATCCTCAGTCAAATGAAAATGTTGTTGATTAATATCAACAATGTCATTAGCCACATTTCTCATGTACTAAAACATAGGAACATTAGCAGCACCAGTGATCACTGCTAGCCTCTTGTAAACTACCTCAGACATATGCTCTAAAATAAGTCTTTCACCTTGTATTCCATAAGCATGTATGTCAGGTATTCTTCATTTATAATCAATTGGAGAAATATTGGGTACATCAAGTACTTATTCCTCTTTCCTTTCTCCAAATTGAATATGAATCCATTCATGATCCACTTAGCCATGTTAAATCTTCTGTTAGTGGCTATGGCTACTATAGGAGATGCTATATCAACTGGAAATGACTTCCATCCTGCACTTCTTTTTTATATGCAGTGCTAAAATATACAGCATAACAGCTTCTAGTGATTGTGAACTCAAGCTCTAAAAAATTGCTTCATTGGAAATTGATCTGGGTGACCCATCTACAAAAATGTCTCTCTACACTCATTGAAAGTGTACTCAGACAAATCTTGATCTTCATTTTCACCTAATCTTAATGCAGATCTGATAGAATCTTTAGATTATTCAATCATTCTATCATTTGTAATAAAACCTCTTACAACTTTTCTTCTTTGCACATCTATCTCAATTTCTGCTGTTCTCCAGAACTTCTTAATCAGCCTATCATATATAGCAGTTCTAGCACACATGGGATAAACATATTTGGTTCTTAACAGAAATCTGATCATGTCTTCATATCCATTTGCTTCTATAGCATCCTCATCAAGAAATGAATCAACATTATGCTTTGGCTCAAACTTTAGAATATTCATCTGTCAATCAAAAGAAACATGAATTAGTATGAATGTTTTCAACTCATTTAAGTTTTAATCAAATGTTTAAAAATGAATAAATCCTCTACTAACTTTTAATTTTCTTAATAAAATTTTATATTTTAAAATTTGATTACTTAAAATAAAATTCATTGACTTGAAATTATTATTTAATGATTTAATCAAATTTAAGATATATAATCAATTAAGAGATTTGTTTCTATTTGATTTGGATATACATTTGAATTTGATGAATAACAAATAATTTTTTTTTGAAAAGCAATATGACGATTCATTTTCAAGTTTATTATATTATAATTATGTTAACTCTGAAGCTCATTGGATCATCAAAATTTTTTTGTCATGAAAATCTTGTTTTGATGATGTTAACATGTTCGCAATTCATTATCATTAACAATTTTAGGTTTCATTTGTAACAAACAATCACAAGTAATCAATCATTTTAGATTTATTCAAGATATTAGGGTTCCAACGCCCAAATAGGGTTCAAATGCCTGATTGAGTTTGATGTTTTTATACACTGAATCGATGATGTAAACTCATGATGTTAATCGCAATCACTGATATTACCTTATGCGATCATACAATCTTGGTATAACTAGGTAATCAGATGGAATTTGAGTGAGTTCGGAACACAGAGAATAAGAACAAAGTGAAATATTATAAAAAGTTCGAATGAAATGAGTTTCTGAGCAAGTGTTGAATTTATACAAGTGTAGAAACCCTTAGACGCATTACAACTGCTTAGGCGTATGACCACTGTTTGGACGCATGAGGTCTAGACATAGTGGTACTATTCAGGCGTTTTACCCCTGTTCAGGTGTATGAACATTAGACGCATGAGTTACACTTGGTCAATTTTGTTTGAAAGACTGGTAGGCGCATGTGCACTGTACAGGCACATGAGCACTATTTAGGCGCATGAGCACTGTTCAAGCGCATGCCCTATTATGAAACACCTAACACTTTGAATTATAAATATGAGATGTCTGGTATTGTTTAGGCGTATGAGATCGTGTAATATGCCCAACACTTAACCAAGAATTTCAGACTTATGACCACTATTTAGGCACATGAGGATTGCTCAAAATGTTTAACACTTGACATAAAATTGAAATTTCATCATGTGGCTAAACATAGACTTATGAACACTGTTTAGGCGCATTAGACATTCATACGTCTAACACTTGTATTATTTTTCACCAAGCTCATTCAAATCACAATTTTGATTAATTTTACTGTTCTTCAAAAAAATTTCAAACTTTGGACAAACTTTGAACAATATACTAATGCTTTGACTATTTGACCAACACTTTGACTTTTTGACTAAACTTTGACTTTTTGACTAAACTTTGACTTTTTGACCAAATTTTTTAATTCATTTCCTATCATTTTAGTCTCAAAAATTTCATAAAATGACAAACATTCTTAATTCTTTGCAAAAAGCTTTTCATATTTTTTAATCTTTTTAGGTTCTTTTTTTAAACATCTCAAACACACAAACTTTGAATATTTTTGCATCATCCTTTTTCATTCAAACATTTATTTTGATAAACACTTTATCATCTTTACTCCCTTAAATTTTTAAGTTTCCAAACTTAGAAGTTTATAAAAATTGATATTTGAAGTAAAAACATTCATTATTAACATGCTTGCAGACAAAAAAAATCATGCAAAAATCAAAATAAAGCAGAATAAAATTCTACACATTGAATCATATGCCTGCATTGAGATCATATCAGATAATAATCAGCACATTGAAGAAAAAAAATTATGAATAGTCAAAGACAATGATTAAATCCTGATCAAGTGTGTTCTAGGTCAGTGTTCTCATAGCAAAGGAGATACGAGATCTAAAGACAGACAATGACTTCTCTGGAAAAAGAATAGGTACACTTATTTTTTCAATTCTTGGATTTATTAAGGTTGGATTAGATATGACATTATGTAATCCACACTTAGACTTAGAGTGTTCAACCCTCGTCAAGGTATGCAAGAAAGCACTTTTATTCAACTTAAAAACTGTCATATATGTATACCAGATCTCATGTTTAGGTCAATGAGAGAATCATCATGGTTAAACCAGTTGATAATCTCTAAGAAAACCACCATGGACAAGCCATTAGGTAATCCTCAAATCCATTTCATATAGAAATAGATAGAGATGATTCATAAGAATCATAGGGCATCCATTTTGGACTTTAGAAAGGATTGTGCACATTGGCATCTTTTGCATCAGGTGAGAATATCCAGGTCTGTAATGACTTACAATAGAGGATATCTCATCAATTCAGGTCTATGATGACTCATAACAAAGAAGTGAACAGATGCAATAAACAGATCTCATGGTACCACATATTAAGTCAAGGTGTGAGATTGTTACTTTACAAGCAATCAATCAAAAAAGTCAAGACTACTCTTTAGTACTAAGATGGACACACACAAATGCATAGATGATTTAGTTCAATCACAAGAATCTAATTTTTCAATATAATTACATGATATTACCTGCAAATTATATCTGATCATGTCAGACTTTATTAGCGAGTGAAGAATGCCATTGATTAAACTGATGTACTATCATTTCCCATAAATTTGAAAGGCATATACAATCCTAACTCTTATAACTACTAAACTTTTATTTTTGCATTTTCATTTTATAATTTTCTCTTTGTTTTTGCATATTTTGATGTTGTATTTTCTTTTTCATTTAACACACACAATATACATAATCAGGCAGTTAACATTGACAGTTTAACTTTGATTTGATTAAAAAAATGAGGGAGGGTTATTATCATTTCGAAAGAGAAAAATCAATTTTCAATATGATTAATAAGACCAATTGACTCAACTAAGTACTCAAACCTTCCTGGTAGGAAAGATTTGGTAAACAAGTCAGCTAATTGTTTTTCTGTTTAAATCTGAATCAAAATGATTAAACTTTTCTTATAATTGTCTTTGAGAAAATGATATTGAATCTTGATATGTTTTGTTTTTGAATGTTGGACAGGATTAGCAGTAATAAACATAACAACCGTGTTATCAATGTAAATAGGAGTTTTAAGAAAATTGAACTCGTAATCCAATAATTGATTTTGCAACTAGAGGATTTGGAACATCCTGCTGATGCAACAATGTACTCAGCTTCTGCAGGTGAGACTGAGACGTTTGTTTGTTCTAACATTGCCATGAGACTAATCGAGGACCTAAAAACTGACATCCACCCGTGGTAGATTTTCTATATTGACTACATCCCTGATAATCACTATTAGTATATCCATATAACTCGAAGTTTCCTTCGTAAGGATAGCATAACCCTAGGGATGGCTTTCCTTTTAGATATCTGAATATGTGTTTGACAGCGATAAGGTGAGATTCCTTCGGGTCTGATTGATACCTGGCACAAACATAAACAACATACATTATGTCAGGTCTAGATGCAATTAAGTACATTAAAGATGTAATCATAGATTTGTATAATGTTTGGTCTATTCATTTTCCTTTGGGATCAGGATCAATCTTGGTATTGACGTCAGTTGGAGTTCTAATGGATTGACAACCTTGCAGCTTAAATTTCTTCAACAGCTTATCGAAAAACTTTCCTTGATTGATGAAGATGCCATCTGTAGATTGTGTAACTTGTAATCCAAGAAAGAAATTGATTTCTCCCATAGAACTCATGTGGAAACAAGATTTCATGATATCTTCAAATTCTGAACAAAGTTACTGACTCGTTGATCCAAAGATGATATCATCCACATACACTTGTACACAAAGAAGATCAGATGCATCCTCCTTGATAAATAAAGTAGGATCGATCTTCCCTCATGTATATCCATGTTGGAGCAAGTGTTGTGAAAAAGTTTCATACCAGATCCTTGGGGCTTGATGTAGACCATATAGTGCTTTGTTGAGCTTGTACATACGATGAGGTAATTCAGCATCTTCAAAACTTGAGGTTGCTTAACATACACATCATCAATGATTGGTCCATACAAAAATGCACCCTTAACATCCATTTGATACACCTTGAATTTCATATAAGACACATATTCCAGAAAGACGTGAATTGCTTCTAGCCTTGCAACTGGAGCAAATACTTCATCATAATCTATTCCTTCCTCCTGGATGTATCCTTGAGCTACTAATCGAGCTTTGTTTTGAATGATTATTCCTCTGTCATCTGATGTGTTTCTGAATAACCATTTTGTGCCAATGGCATTTTCTCCTTCAGGTAAATCCACCATATTCCATACTTCTTGTTTTCTGAATTGTAATAATTCCTCTTGCATTGCTTCAATCCAACTGTTGTCCTTCAAAGCCTCTGTAATGTTTTAGGGATTATTTGAGAAAGAAAACATGAGTACAAACAAAAATTTGCTTGTTTAGAGTAATGATGCATTGTTCTTACATTTAAAGGACCAATAATCCGAGAGATAGGATGTCTCTTGTGAATGCAAGTAGTTGGAATCTCTTCTTGTTGAACATTCACATCCAGATTAGATTGATTCAGTTCGGAGAGCTGTTGCAGTAGAGTTAAGGAATGTGGAATAAAATTTGGAACTTGAGTTGGAGAATTGATAAAGTAATCAAACTTGTCATTCACATCTATATCTCTGGATATAGATGAAGTTCTAGACTCAGGATGATGAATTTCTGGACCATCACTAGGAAGAGGTTAAGAATTATCACAATCTTTAGGAACTTGTTGATGCTCAAGAATTTGTTGCTCAAGATTCTCCGAAGAGAATAAAGGATCACTTGCAAAAGAGAAAAATGGATAATCTAGACTTGAATCATCCATATTACCTGAATCAGAATTTTCACTAAAAGATCCAAGATCTCCTGTTTGTTTCCTCTTGGCATATGAAGATTCAAACAAATTAGAATTAAATGAGTTTGTTAATGAATCTAAATCAAATAACCACTTTGGACCATTTGCAAATGATGGAAAAGAGCTTTCAAGGAATTTAACATTGAACGTTTCAATGATAACATTAGTCTTAGAGTTATAAACTCTATATGCTTTTGAAGTGGATGAAGCATATCAGTTGATCATGACCTCAGACGTGATGAAGTAAGTCAAAGAGTTTCAAGATGAGGCATTGAAAGAAGATCATCTTAACTCTGAAAGGATGAGAGGTCTGG
>BJCM01151891.1:0-20880 GCA_018326385.1 Flaveria bidentis
CATTCATCTGAGAATATGAAATTACATAAGTAAAAACAGGACAAAATAACTACCAATTACTCTACTATGTCTACCCACTACTACATGATTGAAAAGAAATACAAAACCACCCACTACTTGCATAAACATTAAAATAAAGAAAGACTTAAAACATACAAATAAAATAAAGGGAAATAAACATGCACGTGCAGGTGCATGTCACTAGCTGCTCAAGTTGATTATGACCATTTTTAATAATACATTGAAAAGAAAACTATACCAAGGCTTTTAGCATAGAACCAACAAACAATAACAGGGGCTGGTGGTTTTTCTTTTCTGGTGGTTGGTTTGTTATCTGTTTGCTCTTGCCTTCCCATGGTCGATTATTTATGAAACGAAGTTTTCTCTTTTTAGGGGCTTCTCTAGTTTGTTTTTATAGGGTGTTCTTTCATAAGTTGTTTCATTGTTCATTCTGGTGGATTATAAGCAAAACTGCATATTTTCTTGTAGACTTATACATAATCGATTGCTTGCTAGTTTTTTGACATCTTGTCTGAAACTAGGATTATAATTTATAGCAGCATTATAAATCTGAACGATCAAGCTTTGGAAGACGAAGAATCTGTAGTAACTTTGATTGACTTACGAATTACAACTAATTTTGAGGTAAGTTTTCATTATAATGTTGAGCTGGTTGGTTGTAGAATCATTTTTATTGTTAGTTAAAAGAATTTTACTTTTTAGCAATTATTATTCAATCACAGTCATTTTACAGGTTAAACTTCTGTCATAACCTCATTATCGCAACCTAAATAAATTTGGCTTCTTACAGCATGTATTTAGTTATAAAGATTCAAAAATGAAATAAAGCAAACAACTACTTTAAGATTCATTGATTTAGTTTTCTTTATGTATCGTGTGAAAACCACCATTATATTTTATGTCACCACCAACATTTTGAATCTCCATCTCGACATTCATAGAAGCTCAGGAGCACAAGCTTCAGCAGTTGCGATTGTTTACTTGAATCATTATCATCAAGAAAATAATAATATAATTAAAGAAGTAAATAATTGAAACCGTCATGCTTATTCTATTTTACAAGTATACCATTTTACTTGAAAATGTCACAAATAAAACATTTTGACTCATAAAAAATTGGACATTGTACAAGCATTATAAGTACAAGGTTATATTTGAATTTTTTTATCTAAATAATTCATTAGTGTTTTCTTCAACATCAGTGTTTCCTCATGTGTAAAATGTGATGATGTATTTTTTGTAAATTGAGTCCAAACTTCTCGTTTATATACACATCTTGTGCTCTCAAGTTTTCTTGAAAATTTTGAATCAAAGAACCCAACATTATATGCAACATTCGTTCAGCAATATTTAATCCTAGACGTATCCTTCTTCCAACATGAGCTCAAAATCTTGGCTTTTTAGGGGTTGTTTGGTAGTATCTGAATCAATATGTTAATGATTCAGATGTCTGAATGGTTTAACATTTAATAGTTCAACATTTAATGGTTCAGAACAAACTGAATGTTTCGTGAGTAAATGTCTGAATGCTTCAAACACTTGGTTAAACATTATACTAATACTGAATGGTTAAAAGGTCTAATCTGAATTAGTCAGACATTTGTGTTTAAATGGTTAGTTGATATATTAGCTTTTAATGGATCAGACCTTTTAATGGTTTAACATTTAATGGTTCAAGCATCTTATTAGTTCAATATGTAATAATTCAAAAATTGCTAAACAACATCTTAGTCTATTTTGACATCCAAAAACCTTTCTGGTATAAATGTTTGTGTTTGACCAAATTTTTGGTCTCACCCCATCGTCCAAACATTACAAAAGATTTGTGACTTTCTAGGCACGATGAAGCCTTGGAATTATGCGTCATGTGTTTCCCCACGAGGGACAAGGAAAGGGGTAGGAGGATGTAATCGAATGGTTTTTTTATAACAGTTTGTAGGTAAGTGAATTGAGAAACGTCAGATTATTGTATATTCTTGTTTCTTTTCAAGAATTTGATCTTTGATCGAGCCATTTCCATGTTCATTGGGTTACGAATAAGCTCGGTCATGGCCTGTTTCACAGTGCTTGCTGTCATATCAGTTTCTGCAGTAAAAGAAGCCTATGATATTTTATAAAACATCACAATAAAAACAACTTGGTCCATGTATTGATTCTTTTAGGAAAACAGGTGCTTTCGAAAAACAGTTTGCAACAATGGAACACTTAAACAAATCAAACACGGATCTAAACCCCTTTCACAACATTTGCACAAGAAAAAAAAGCCTACATTTTCACAAACTGTTTGGAAAAAGCACCCACCTTTACCTAGAATTCTCCATATAATACCAAGTAAAAGATGTTTTAACTTATAACATGCATGCTTTTGGTCTAAAAACATTTAATGTAACTACTTTCGTGACATAGTATAAGTATTCACTTACATAAAGGCCGCATGTCATGTCGACTAAATTCAGTTCGTCTTCTACGTTGAGGTTGAGTCGAGTCCAAAACATCGTTGTTTGTCTACATAACACCATATGATGAAGAACTTGATCTTGTTTGCAACTGATGTCATCATTTGCATCCACTAGTGTATACAAAAGGGAGGCATGCTTACTTTTAAACATTTTATCACGCCTACCATATTAAATACTCTTAAAAATTATATTATATTCGGGTTCGTAAGATTTTAAATGTATGGATTATTGGCTATTAGTATGATTAAAAAAAAGGTAAATTTTCAGTTTAGAAGTGAAAAATTTATATAAAAGTTGGTTAGTCGACTCATACCGTCTGCTTTCGAAGGCGTTCACCGGCATCTAGAGATCAAATACTCTCCTGTTCTACGTCTTCGCTAATGATCCCCGGTTGGCATCCACACTACCGAGTGTTTAACCTGGTCCACCACGATAACATTGTTGGGAACCGATCGACTAGGAAACGCCTGATCATGTGTTTTGAACAACACTTTGGCAATATCGGGTGATGAAATGACTATGGTTGTTTTGCATCCAAGCTTAAAGTGACATTAAAGGGCTATTCTGTTAAGAAAGTGTGGCGAGAGGCTAGTGCTGTTTGGTGTTAAGTTGTAAAAGATGTCCAATGATTGGAAAAGGTATGGGCCCGTTGGAAGGTGAGAATTGCGACGACATGACACGAGGAGACAGACTGTTAGAGCACCTCTAATCGGGAGGTTTTTATATGTTTTTGAGGCAAAAATGATGAAATAAATGAAAAGAGATAATGACATATAAGAAAATCAAGAAATGTTCATTCAAATAAGACTATTTAAAACTTGGTGTTTATTTAAATAAATGATATTTGGGTTGTAGAACAATGGTAAATAGAGAATATTTAGAGACAACTCAAGTTAAAACCTTGTTAGACGTTAGGCGTAATTTGAAGGCCTCAAAGTGAGTGTTATTTTTAATACAACAATATCCTATATGACCATCTAAATTACTTTTAATTAGATTTAAACTTGAGTATTCTTAAAATAATCTTTAACTTTTATTAATTCAAGTGATCTCAAAATAAGATATTACCATTAAAAAATCAAAATAAAAGATAACTTTATGTTTCTGAAAGATGAATTAACTTTAGTGGGAAAAGGCTAAAGTACCACAAAAACTTGTTAAAAAACTACTACAAAAAAACTTTACATCAAACTTATATGACAATTTTTCATCTATAACTGTGGTTTTACCATTAAACGTGAATTAGTTTGCTTTACTATTTATAACTATATTGTTTTGTCATTATAAGTGACCATGTACCATTAAAAACTTATGCAAGATGCATTTGTATAACTAGCATAATCATATCTTAAAATAGTAGTGGATCGTGGGTGTACATCCACAATCATTTGACAAAGATTTCTTTACTTTTTTTTGAAACCTTTTCTTACACCTAACACTTAAAGGGTATATAATATTTGGGGGTATCCGTTGTAAACTTTTAGATAATTAGTTGACCCGTACTTTCTCCTTTATTAAGAACTCACTAACGTTATGTAACACCACAACATGAAAAGACTCGCGTATTATTCTTATAGTAATTATAAAAAGACACATTCCATAAAAGTAAAGATTCAAAATCTTACACCTCAATGGAAAACCGAATGTCGTAACTAAATGATTCATTACATTGTTTGAAACTAGCTAGTTCTTTAAAAGCTTTAGATCTTTCCTCATTGCCCTCCATGGACTCCTAGAAATCTAACTTACATGAAGAATACAAAGAAAGGATTAGCATAACTCTTAACGGCGAATAAACACAAGTAACAAAAGTAACCGAATAAATAACAAAATATCAAAACTAAAAGAATAAATAACTAAATAACTAAATAACTGAAATAACATAAATATGTAATTCAACACGACTCTATCGTCACAATCTAGAGTTCTAGTTTGCGATAACACACAAGGATTACGCACCATGGTATGGGTTAACGTAGCGTGAAAAAGATCCGTATGTATTGTTAAACACACTCAGTTTAACCCACTTCGAGAAAAAAATATATATATAACAATATTTTAATTATGTCCGCTCTATGATATAATTTAAAAAGGTGTCATCTAAAAAGTTATTTGCTTTAGAAAGAAATTACGAAACAAGAAAAAAGTAAAAAAAAAATAATGAATTTTACCTATTTGCGCCTGCTTGCCTTAATTTTTATTAATTAGAGTCCACGTGGTCATTGTTCGATTTTAATCATTGATTAACCTTCATCCTAGAAGATTAGAACTATTACTTAAACTTATTATGTCTTATATTCATAAAACAACAACTTTAACACATATTGTGGTTATTAAAAATAAACATTGCACCCATTCAAAACCACACTATAAAAACAATTTTATTAAGAGTCCTAAATCCTAACTAGGCCTTGATCTGGAGCTGATTTACGAAAGCAAACACGCAGATGATCGTTTAATCGCTTCAAGTTCAACTGAAATCGCAACTACACGTCATTATTATCATATACATTGTAGATCGGTAGTTGAAAAACAACAAACTACGAAACGAAAGCTTATTTATAGACGGATTTACTACAAGTTCTTGATGATATAAGTTGAAAAACTAGAAATAAAAGGATGTTCTTCAAATGTGAATCTCCCTTTTCACGAATCTCCCTTTCATTCTAGGCCTTTTCTCGGCATTTAGTTTCCTCACTTCGTATCGTATCTTCTTTGAAAATAACCGCGATCTTCTTTTCTCTCTATACCTTGATACTCTTGCTTCTCTTCCCTCATCACTTCCTCGTATGCCCCCGAATGAAGGATTGTTGTTCCTCGACCATTGGGATCCCTAGAATATTATCTCTTGATTAGCAAATACATTTTTACACAGACAGACATATAGACAAACAAATAAAAGACAGACAGACAGACAAACAGACAGATGAATAGAAGGTGAGAACCATAAGATCCGGCCAGGAACCATCGGGATTAAGTTCAGGTCTGGTTCCGTTGGTCCATGGAGAACCTTGATCACCCCAAGCATTGATTACATCTTCATACTTAAGCCTCAAAAACATACTTGATGCTCTCACCTTCCCTTCATTACATTGATCGCTTAACGCGATCATCATACGCTCCACTTTCGTCTCCTCCTCTTTAATCATCATTGTGGATTCATAATCTAAGTCCCAATCTAGTGTTTCCCTAGTGGCATCAAAGTCTAAACCTAAAATTGCTTCTTCTTCTTTATCTTCAACTTTAACTCTACTTTCATCGAAGCAAATTCCCATATTTTGAGCGTTATCTTCATCTCTATAGTCGTTAGTTAACCCCAAATCTTCAATCCTACAAGATTCATCATCAAACCCCTTACATAATAAGCTTTTGACATCCGCTGCAAGTTCCAAAAGCTCCAAATCTTCTAATTCGTGCTTGTTATCCATTGTAAAAGTCATGCTCCCACCTATGTCATTCGAATCATTGCATAATTGATCAGTTTCAAATGGATCAAACACCGGAACACAATACAAAAGCTGTTCTTCTTCTTCGTCATCATCATACAATGTTGCTTCTAAACTACCTTCCTCAGGAACTAAAGCAACTGAAGAGTTCACTAAGTGGCTCTTTCCCTCTACCTTGAGGGAACACTTAGCCCGTTGCCGTGGAGTACGCGCGCGACGGGTGAACCCCTGGTGCCATGCTGGCTCTGGTTCATCTGAACCAGAGCACTTATCATTGAGAGGGTCCTGCAGAAGGACCCTCTCATGCTGACCACTCGACTGGTCAGTCGAGTGTACAGATGCATCACAACTTCGACAAAGGAAAGCGTCATCAGCAACGCAATACCATCGCGCCCGCTTTCGCAGGCAGCTGTGACACGCCCTTGTCGTTTTACTAACAACAGCATTAGCCGGTTTCTTTCCGGCAATCATGAGTGTTTAAACTTTAGAACAAGTGTAATGCAAATGCAAGGGCTTGTGGCATTACAAACATGATATATATGTATGAGAACATTGGTTATAATTAGAATTATTATTGATTGATTTGTTGGTCCCCAAAGGTCACGGTTTGTGAATACCCGGGCTCGAGTGGTCATGGTGGGGTTCACCGGTGAGAGTGAAGTTTCGAGATTAGGGCTAGTCATTTGTGGACCAATGGTCATGGTCTCATAACGATGCTGTGAGTCATTAGGGTGATCTTGGACTCGGGTTTCTGATTGGTGAACTTCCTTTCTAAGGATTCTCTTGGGTCCATGTGCATGTGGGCTAGGAGGGTCAATGACCTTTTTTAATGGCAATTCTTTTTTTACGTCTGATATTTTTTTTGAACGGCAATTGTGCGACCTTGAATAAGATGAGAGATGTTATATTAGTCAGATCCGTTTATTTGTTTTCAGTTAGAATCTTTTCTTATTTACATGTCATGGATGTATCACCTACTATTCTGGTAAGAGATAACCATTAGTTACACTAGGCTACAAGGTTATGGTTCTCCAATGTTCTTTTAACACCTTTTTGGTTTTATAATTCTAACTTGACATTTGACTAAGTAATGTTGGGGGGTTTGGTGTAGTTAAGCCCTTTAATTTGATTAATCAGGTTAAGACTAAATTGAAATTATACACATCATACATGGTTAAGACGTGTGAAGCACACAATTATTTGATATTGTGTATGACAAGAAGACGTAGGTAAAGAAATTACCAACATGTTACCGACGGATTTTATCAAGTGATTACTGACGAAGAAAATCTCTGACAGATTACCAACAACGTATTTCTCCGACTTTAGAACTAGAGGTTTTTGCATGGTCACCTACAAACTATGAGCATTAGAAGAGATGGAAAACCATCTCTTGCAATAAGCATACTTCTCAATACAAGAGTTACGAAAACATGTTGACTTATCAGGATTGAGTGTAGCTATGTAATAATCATGTAACTTTTCAACAAAGGACTACATACACAATAAGATCAAAACGAACTAAAGGACCTCCTATTCCTACAGATCTTGATATAGAGTATCCATTTGGGAAAGTCGGAATGCATAACCTTACTGACTTTAATTCTAAGAAAACCAAATTTTCACAACTGGATAACTTACGTATAAGTTCAGGTGACAAACTTAATGTCACATTTGCCTCGTTTAACTATAAAAACCATCAATTGCAACATACGGTATGACTTGGAAAGTATGTATTGGTACTCATTCAGGCTCACATGTCGGGAAGCTTCAATAGTATGCATTTAAACCAGGATGTTCGTATAATATCTATAATTAAAGTCTTCGACTGTCGACGAATGATCTATGGGTTGGCATTTATCTTATCCAAAATCTTATATTTAACAATGGACACAGAATAAGAAAAGGCTATGATATTGAAAAAATAAAAAGAAACATAAAGTTTAAGAGAACTCTATGATAGCACTCGATGCCGGTTAGAGGCATATTTGACTGGAGCTACTACTGCAATGGCATAAAGGCGATAAAGATAGAAAGAGGAGACGAAAAGATGGTAAAAACCTTTAAGCATTGATACCAATTATCATGTATAATAATAAGAACCTCATAAGATTATTGTATACTATTGATCAACAATGTATTGTATATTATTGACCGATATTTATATGGATATTTGTCTTCATCGTTGTGCAGCAAGGATTCACCGCAGATTGTTGTTTCTATTCCGCCACTGCCACACCATATCACCACCACCATTGTGTGTGGATTGAGTGTCGGATGACCATTACACCCTCTCCGACCCTTCAACTTATACGGATCAGATTTAAGGACAACATAATTCTTCCTATTTGGATCCTTACTTAAAGATTATTACTTTAACTTAGAGCTTCTACAATAAAAGGTTCTTTGTACATATGCCAATATAGACTCCGTAAGGGGTGAAGATCATGGACAGCAAGAATGAGAGAAGCAAAAGTCCACGAGATGGAACCACAGACGTGAATGTGAGAGGGGGTGGAGAGAGGAAAGAGAACCCGTTGTCCTATGCGATCGAAGATGCCTTTTGTCTACAAATTACTATTTGTGTTGACGCTACAAGCCAATAACATAGCCATCGGTGCAGTTGTCCTCCATCGGGTCATTTTCATCCCCATCAATGGCTTATAAGGTTATCTTTTTCCACTTAATGCATTGGTGGACATGAGACCTTGAAATATCATATAGCCTCAAAATGTCATTACCCATGGACCCACTCTAGTACGGACTTCAAAACTCACCTTCCACGCGTACAGACATAAAGAACAAAACAACTACTAAAGCCAAAGACAAAACCACATTCTCACAACATAAATCATAACTTTAGAATGTTATCTACAATAATGTGTATGGCTCCAATAGAATGAAATGGGACGCGGTATGGAGGGATTTTGTATTTAAAGAAAAATTCAAAATGATATTATCTGTGAAATAAGCCCCACCTCACATACCCTCAAGTGCGTTCTAACTAGGGGTGTAAAACGGGTCATGTTCATGGATCAACAGGTCGAACCACACACAAACAACAAAATTTTACACGTACCCGAAACTGATTATACTAAAAGTTATAGACCAAAGAGCAATCGAGCGGTTTCCACGGTCTAGAGGTATAAAATACACAAACATTTTCACAACATAGGCTTTTTGATAGCAGAATGTAATAGGAACAAAAACAAGAAAAAACAAGGAGATGAGGTGACAAAGCAGAAGAATGAGAGATGATATGTACTTCACTTGCCACAGTTGAAGCCGCCACAGACCGAGAGGACTATAATGAGAATCAAGGCGATGATGATTCCAAGAACTATTAGTTTTATCTTCATATTCTGCAGCCACATTTTTCTCCTGATTTGTGTACCTTGTGTCCTGAAATCTTGTGCCTGCAAAATATATGGCATTCATTCTCAGTCAGCACATATGACTATATGAGATCTAAGACATGAAGATTAAAGGGGGCAATTTTGAACCGTTCACTTTTGAATTGGTTCATACAAACATGTTTTATCTCTATCTGTGTGGAAAAGTTAAAGCTAGTAAAAAGTTTAAAATTATGGTCGAACAGTTGAACAGTCGAACGCGTTGAACGTCCCCTATGCATGCTTTATAATATGCTCAATTAATATAAAAGCAGAAAAGAAGAAAACAAAACAAATGATATCCAAACGTTAACGCCGAATCCCATGTTTAGAATCGTATCCGAGCTGTAGAAAGGAGCTTCATCTTCAAACAGTTGGTAAATCAGCTAAAATTGTTGGTTCAAAATCTTACAGTTTAGGAAGTGTTTTAAAGTATACTAGTTTACTCACGTCGTCACAAAAATGGTTTATGAAGTCACCAACTAACTAAAGTGCCTATTGATAATAGCAAAACAAAAGTATCTTGTTGACATCAATAATAAAGAGAAAAGGTTTCATTTTTATTTAAGGACCGTCTCAGGAAAGAAACTAGGTCATTAGTTTTAGAAATAAATTATTTAACCTATTCTTTCAGAATGAGAAAATACAAAATTTAATAAACAACTTCCACCATACAAATAACAACACATAACCTACGTGTGGTACAAGCCTTTAAAACACAGTACGCAAAATTCCTGCTATGTAACATACTTAAAAACACAGTAGCAATTTTAAACTAGTCATTAACATGCATCGGTCGATATGCATACATTTTCCCAATTAGATTATACAAAACTAACAAGATAATAATCAACTAGTATATAAATTCTGGTGCAACATGATCGAACTATGTATATACATATAGAGTTAGTGAAGCAACCATATATATAACACCAAATGCAAAGTGATTGAACTATGTAAATATTACTCGACTCCCATAAGACCATCAACGTTTCAAATAGCATCAAGGACCTAATCTACGCAATTTCTTGTCATCTCTTTGGTGTATTTGGAAGATTCTTCATGATCGAAGCTTTAATAATAATCGAAAAGGTCCATTGGAGATTCTTGGTGATATAAAGTCAATGTCTTTCTTATGGTTGAAAACTAGGGGAAAGATTGGTAGGTTAAAGCTGGGATGCTTGGGGAGATTTTTTTGTAATTGATTTTCATGCTTATTTTGTAAATTTTTTCTAGCTCCTTGTAGATTCTTTATGAAATAATTGTTGGCTGTTAAAAAAAACCTATGAAATAATTGTAGATTCTCTATGTAGCTTGATTAATTTATGTAATCAAGAAATGATATAAAGACACTAGTACACATACTGATATCAAGTGGTTAAAATTGAAGCGTAGATTGATGAGTAGAATGTTTATTATAGTTACATTATTATAAAAGCCCAACTTAGCACAAGGCAGGTAAAAGGAAGGAAAGCCATCAAAAAAGGGGCTTCTTCAAACCATGGTCTCTTTAGTTAACTCTTAAAATTTTTAGTTTGGTATTTAAAGTCAACTTTGTGCATGACCTGCAGCAAGTAACCCAATAACTTCTTGAATAGTTGAATTCACTGACCTGAGAACGAAGATTTTCAGTCTTATCCACAAGAAGCTCTATCTTTTCGCCACGATCTAGGACCTATATATACATAAACAAATAAATATCAGAACAAAGCCAAGCACATGTACCCCAAATATTTCACATCCCATTAATAACTGAAAGGGGTATATACATGCATACACACACATACATATGATTACCTTTTCAATGTTCTCCATCATCACACCTTTGACTTCTGAAACCTGGGCCTTGACCTTTGAAAGCTTGCTAATTTCTTCAGGATGATCCACACAATACTGCATCTGCTCCTTCAGCTTGGGTCTGATAATAGTAATTAGTAAGCTTAACTGTAAATATATAATCAATAGAAAGATTGTACAAATATTGTGATTATATGAATAACCAGATTACCCGAATTCTTTGTTCAGACTATTGGCAATAGCTGTAGCAGCTTTCCCGCCACTGTACTTCTTGTTAAAGTCATCCTTGATTCGCTCAAGAAAAGCCATTGGAACTTGTCTGCCAGCAGATTCAGCAGCCACAACACAGTATGCTTCATGATGCAAATGCAAGTGAGTAAAGATGAGTTTCTTTAACATTTATAACAATTGCTGTTAGTTCATATTATTATTTTCTAAGTGTTTTCTCCTTCATAAGGATATATATAATTTGACTATCTGTTTCTGATATACATATAAAAAAGGTACGTTGTTATTAATTTGTCATACCTTAATGGCTTAATTCATCTTTTCTTTGTTATTACCAGACAAAAAAACCCATGCAATTCAAAAGAATACATTTATAATCTTCTGTACAAAGGTAAAGAATTTTTATTAGATTACCATAAAGTTTCAATTTTGTCAATGTTACTATATCTTAATTTCAATATATGCAAAATAATTTTGTTTGCATTTTAAGTTAAGTAATATATAATGGTTCAGAGTCATGAATGTATGCCTACAAGGCTAAAATGGTCATCAGCTCATAGCAAGGGATGTCAATCCATATAGAGTGCATAATGAACACTTCTCATACAATCCACCAAAAACTCTAAGTTTATAAAATCATAACAATTATGTAACGAAATTATGAAGTTATTGCAGCAATGAGCATAGCTATGGAACTAGCAGAGTAACAGGTGTGGTTACTCCCTCTCATTTTTGTAATTATGAGAGGCATTTAGCAGCTAGAGTATAATTTCATTAGTTAAATACAAAAAAAGTTCATTAATCAAAGTTTAACAATCATAACATTACACATAGTAAAGCACAGATCACAATAATTCTAGAATATTAATCTGTTCCTAACATAGAAACCTATTAATACAAGAAGTTACTAACCACATGAACATATAATTACTAACCAAAACCACATCGAGAATCAGATGAACTGGAAGTACCCAACTATCCATCAACATCAATCAGACATCAGTAGCAAACTTTCCATTTACAAATCGTTAAGCGCGTAACTACAAAAACCTAAAATCAAATATACAAAGCTACAGCAGCAACTATAGCGCACAATTAAACAGAAAAGTTCACGAACACTTACTGAAGCCATCTTCAACAAGGTAATTGAAGGTGTGTCCATCGCAGTTGTACGTAAACTTATTGTTCGTTGTAGGGAGCTTCTGGAGGCACTGAGAAGCAATAGAGGTGAAATTGCCGGTGAACTCAGTGTACTCTGCGAGAATCACGGTGCCTCTCGACACAAAACTGTAGATCAGAGATTGTTGCCCCATGATGATGATGATGATGATGATGATGGTGATTATAAAGGTGTTGATCTATAGAAGGTTCAATCAGATTGAAAACCCTAGCGGCCAATCTGATCTGATTTTGTATATGAGTAAAGGTGAAAAGTGATTTTGGGTTTTGGAATCGTAGGGTTTGAACGGGGGATTTACGCTTTACACGCTCCGTTTGATTTGAAGTATGATGACGGTATCGGTTTACTAGGTATAGTAATTCAATGTTGTTTGGTAACTCTTTGAAGCAAATTTAGTTTATATTTGTTTATTTAGGGAATAAACAAACGTGAACAAAAAATTTA
This sequence comes from Flaveria bidentis, assembly GCA_018326385.1. Taxonomy (NCBI): domain Eukaryota; kingdom Viridiplantae; phylum Streptophyta; class Magnoliopsida; order Asterales; family Asteraceae; genus Flaveria; species Flaveria bidentis. The sequence continues at coordinate 12,968 of BJCM01151891.1, forward strand.
TGTTTGTTTAATTAAATGAATAAACAAGAATACATGTTTTGTTCATTCGTTTATGTTTATAACTATATGTTTATTTGTGTTTGTTTATTTATATATATTAATCTTCCTACTCTAATAAAAAATATATAATGAGCTAACATGTGTTAATGTCATAATCATTCTCATCAAAAAAATTTCATCTCTTCCTCCTATTAAATAATTACGTTAATTATTAATAATATTATTTAACACATTTTTAGATTTAATAAATTAAGAAAAAGATTTATTTATTAACGTTATTTCTAATTAAAAAGCAAATTCAAAAACAAAATTAAAAAACTGATATAATTGTTTTATTACTTATAGTCGTTTCTCATATATAATTTCAGTCATATCATATCTTAGAATATTATTTTATAATTAATAATTTTTATTGTATTAATATTTTATTTATTCAACCCGTGTAACACACGGGTTACTATAGCTAGTATATTAATACACAAATATTATGTGTTCATATTTGAAACATAAGTGTATTATGTTATACTAGAAACCTATAAGTTTAGTGAGATTTTAATTTTCACTAATAAACCTAAAAGTTTCAAAATGAACATTTAAGGTTTTTTCATGTTCAGTTTTGTTTGTTTATTACTTTTCGTTTGTGTTCGTGAAGTGTTTATTTAGCCTTTAACAAACAAGCATGATAACAGACAAGCATAAACAAACACAAATATTATTTTTTTAATGAACGAATATGAACAAAAAATCGTATTCGATTAGGTGTTCGTGTTTGTGATCGGTTAAAGTTAAATGAACGAACACGGACATGCTGATGTTCGTATTCGTTCAGTTCACTTACAGGCCTAGTAACCTCTTAATAGTTAGACTATATTTTAGTAGTTTATAACCTTTATAATGGTTAACATGTAATTTTATGTTTGAATTGTTAAATAATAACCATTAATGTTACATTTTATTAATAGGTTACATCATAATTATTAAAATGCTATAAATAATTAAAATGTAACTTTATCAAAATGCTATAGACAATTAAAATGTAACTTTTTATTAACTATCTAAAAGACTATCAAATAACAATTTGAATTTGAATACTATAATATAGTCAATAAATTGTTCATAGAAATAGTTGGGCGAAAGAAAGGGGAAATCCAATCATGGATATTTTGATTGTGTATTTTAAATTAAAAAAGTCCCGAATTCAATTTTTTAATGATTTGGAATCACAGTTGGTGTAGAAAAGAATTTGATGATGATGATGATGAAGACAAGGTGTGGTCTGTGATCAGGAACCATTTGCGAGAGAATATCAAAGGTCTATATGATTTTCTTGACAAAAAGTTGCAAATTCTTGTGTTACTAGAAAATCTTTTATGGGATATTTGATTTTCTTGACAATAGAATTTTTGACAATAGGTTTTTCCCTCTTACTTCAAAATCTTGTCTGCTAGTTTTGGCCTAATAATTTATCTGGATGTTAATTTTCTTTGGATTAAAAAACCAGCGGTTTCCTTTTTTTAATTAAGGTATTTGGATATTGTATTTTTTCCCTCTCTTTAATTAAAGGTTTTTTAATAAAAATTATTACATATGCTTGGAACTCTCTATTCAATCGAAAGTCATTTGAGCTTGATTAAGTTAAACAAGTCGAGCATGAGTTTAGGCAGGCTCAAGCTTCGCTGCCTCGTTTACACCCTTAAACATTACGTTTGAATTTATTTGATGTGTCAAGTTTTTTTAGGTTTTAATTTACAATAAAACTTTTAACTTTTCACTTATGATGCTTTATATAAATTTATATATGTTGTAGCAATGATTTATTTTTATTTATATAGGTGTGTGTATAAATTGATCTGGGTCATTTTTTTTATAAAATCCACCTCAAAATTTAAATAAAAATATCTGGGTCATTTTTTTTTATAAAATCCACCTCAAAATTTAAATAAAAATATTAATGTTAGTACTATAAATTTGATATTATATAAAACATAACAACTTAAAACTTATAAAAAATAATAAAATCTAAATAATAGTAAAAAATTGAATTGTCACATCAAATTAGTGCAAAAGTTAATTCAAGAGTGTTGATAGATTAAGGATATGGAAATTAAGAAAACTCAAAATTATAAATTAACACCACAAGTTTTTATATGTGTTGTATAGTCACATAAGCGTCGTATATGAGGGTCGTATAGTCTTATACGGTGCGTATAACCCCTCTGAAAGCCTCCTGGATTTTTTCTCATAATCAGTGTTAAAAATTGCTATACGCGCCTTATAACATTTTACGTGTCGTATATGATTATATGCGGTGTATAGCTCTCCAACAGTCACCCTGATTTTCCCTTTTATTTCAGTGTATTCGACATTATACGCTATGATGCCTTGGAAAAACCTATATTTAAAATTTAAAACTAAAAGGAAAAAACACATACATCACATTAACCAGGGGTAGCTTGTAATTACTTAGCGAAATATTAGAATCAAGTAAAAAGGAAATGTGGTGAGCTTGGGTCAGGTTGGGATGGGGCGTGGGGATAGAGAAGGCCAAGGTAAAAACTAGCGTTGTGGATGTGGGAAGGAGCGCGTAAAGAAGCGAGATGTGCATCACCCATTAGATCCGCCACAAGTACAAAATAGGTGGTATTGGTGCTCCGCTTCAAAGTTGCGAAACGTAACACAATATAACTGAGATGCAGGATGCCAAAAGAAGAACAACGTCCGGCTCTCATATTAAAACAAAGAATGGTTTTATACTTTTATTCCATCATGTTCTTCAAAAGTAATATTTTAAAATGCATGTTATAAAATTATTATTGTTTCTCTAGTAATATGCATAACAGTGATGATAAAAAAAAATAAATCTTTACGCGTCTCCAAACTCCAAAGTATCATTTCGTAAGAAAATTTTTAATATGTTCACATTATTAAAAATTTTTTGACATGTAATAAAAAGGGTCCTAATAAAGAGATATCTTATTTTATAAATCGACGCCCACTTATACGTCACGTATGGGTCCATACGCGGCGCGTATAAGATCGAATACACAAAAAACGAGGAAATTCAGGAGGGTTGTCAGAGAGTTATACGTCCCATATAACCATATGCGACCCTCCTATACGACACATATAGCTCTATACGACACATACAGACTTATACAACCCTCCTCTATACGACACGTATAGAAATTTTAAGGTATTAATTTAAAATATTAGAGTGTTTATTTAAAAGAACTCATTAAAAAAACAAATATTACGTCTCTACGGTTCTGTTTGTCCCCAAAAGTTTGACCTCAATACCATGAGGCTCGAATTAGCGTTGACTCGGATATTATCTCGATGAGATCACGTGATCTTTCCACGTGAATAGTGGGTGTCAGCTAAATTTACAGCGCGTGTAAGAATACTCACATTCTATTTGTTCGTGGTTTTCACGCTTCTACAAATGGCGTCAGATCTGTACCATGGTATTGTGGTCCCACCGAGAGCTGAGTCAGAGAGCCCACGTAGCCGCGCGTGTTACTTTTGTCTTCCACTCGCATCAAAGGGGCGTCGAAAACACGCGATTTGTTCTAAATATCTAGGTGATATATCATGGTAGGTGATATATTCATGCGAGTGTTTTACTTACATTTTAGTAATGATCATAGATTGTTCTGAGTGAAAAAAAAATAATAATCTTCATTTGTATAATTATGAAATTACTGTTTGACTATTATAAAAATTTTAGTATTTTAAAATAATTATTATTATAGGATAGAGAAAAATAATGATAAAAACATTAAAAAATATTATTTGATCGAAAAGAATAAAGAAAAATAACGGGGTTTTTATAATTATAAAGATAAATATGATAAACCTGATGTGAATGTTCTAAACCAATCATATAAACGTTTATCACTCTAAAATTATTCTACTTTAATAAAAGGGTAATGATATTTATTTGTAGTAATTTTTTTCGTTTTTCTTTCATATTAAATACTTATATTAATTACTAATAATATTATTTATTTATTTTTACATATATTTTGTTTTTTAATGCATTAAGAAATAGATCTTTTTAGTAATATTATTTCTATAGAAATAGTTTTTTATATAAATAATTTGTCTAAAAATCAAACTATTTTTACTTAATATTTTAAAATTGTTTTTAAAGTAATTTTTTATAAAAAATAATTAAAATAGGAAGTTACAGTAATGAAATTTTTAAAAATGAAAAATAATTTAAAACGTTATTTTGAAACAAAATATTTTAATTTATCTTTGAAAAAAACAAATAAATTTAAAAAGTTCATATTATTATTTTATTACTTATATTTATTACTCATACGTAACTCGAGTCATATCATATATCTTAGTATATCGTTTTATAATTAATAATTTTAATTTTATTTAATATTTACCCGTGTAATACATGGGTTTACTAAAACTAGTTATAAAATAAAAGTAATTAGTGTCACTCAAGGAGTGTTCAAAAATATATATTTAAACATTTTATTCGGATTCGAATATTAATTTAAAAAATGTCCGTATGTTTGAATATTAGATTATTCGAAAATTTTAAATAAAAGTATTTTGTTAAATGTTAAACGCTTTTTGTTTATAATTCAGTTGTTAATGTATGTTTGGACTTTATCAAAGTGGGTTGGTTTTTATATTATTATTTTTATAGTATTTGTTGCAAAAAAGTAAAAAAAATAAATAAAAGTTCTGGTATCCGAATCACTATCCGTATCTACTCCAAAGTTCGGATATTCGAGATTTTTCAGATACATATATGAATAGTGATTTTGTTATCTAATTTTTTTTTTAAATTTGAATATTTGATATTGAACTTCCTTAGTTGTTTACTTGTCTAAGATGGTGTAATATATGTTGATATGTTGGAGTGAGATGTTAAAACAAGTGAAAAGAAAATTAAATTAAAATTTTAATGCTATTATAATATTAGATGAAAGGATTTATTTTCAATTTTAGAAGTAGTGTTATTTTACAAGTTAGGTGTTATTTTAATTATTCATGGGATTCGGATTGGAATAAGATGAAACCCGATAAATAGAAAAAAAATATCATGTGAACTGGAGTGAGCCGTGAGGTATTGCATACAATCTTCCTCCCACTCGTGTTAATAAGTTGGGGTCAACCGAAAGTTATTGGCTACAATCTGGCCTAATACGTTGAACTTACATCCCTGCTAACATATACAAACTTTTTTTTTTCATTTTTTCATTTTTTTATTTTTCTCAATATTGGAATTTGTTTCTATTTGATCTCGGTTTGAATAATCCATCATCCATGCTTTGTTACATTGTTGAATAACATTCGAGTCCTTCATCTACCTTACTTTTACCAAGGCAATCATGTCCAGACAAACTAACTAAAAATTTGAGATAAAGGCAAGGATGATAGCATTTGAAAGAAACTCACTCGAGGCTTGGTGAGTGCCCTAGTCGAACGATGGTGGTATTTTGGGTTGCCCACATCTACATGGCTAATAGAAATCTACAAAAGAAAGCTCACATTCTCAAATGCATTAAAAATCATATTTCTTCACAAGATTAATTTTCACAACAACATAATTAAACATCTATTGTTAGAATGGAAGAACAAAACACAGTTTTCATATATAGAATGTTAGAATACTCAGACATAACTTTCCAAGAAGATATGAGACTTGTTTAAATTCTTATTAACAACACATTGTTTGAGCGGGTCAAGTCATCTAGCTTTCATAAAATTCTTTCCCCAGACTAAAATCAAAGTTGAATTTTGATCAAATGTGAAACCAATGACCAATGGTAGTCTTTTACTTGGTACGACCCTGTTTGTGTTTGGCCAGTCACCTGATTTAAATGATACGAATTAAATTATAGTCAACCGTAGAACAATACAAATTAAGCTACATAGTGTGACATAACCTAATAAATTTGGCAAATGAGATTAATTTATATTTAGAATTTACGTTTCCTTACATCCTTGGCTAAATTATAATTGTTATCCGCATTGTTAATCGATTTCTTTACTTTAAAAAAAAGCTATTCAACTATCAACCTGCGTTTGTTATTTTATTTTATATATTTGTTATGTTATTATACATTGACATCTTAATATTTGCATGACATCCTCTTTTCGTATTTTATAGTATTTTATAGTCTTAAAGTCTTAATATAGGAATAAACAATACATTAACCATTTAACCCCTTTAAAAAAATACAATGTGGGTGTTTGGGAGTGCTTATTTTTATCGATTTTTAACTTTTAAATTTTTAAAAAGTTAAAAAGTCATTTTATAATATTTGTCAATATGATTATTACGAATGAATAAATTAATAAGTCAATCCATACTAACTTATTAACTTATTGAAAAAATCTTATTTTTTAAATATTCCGAAACATACCCAATATTTGTAGAAAACAAAACATAAACGGCTATGAGCACGCAGGCTAATATCTCTACAACATACATCCAGTCAACTAACAACATACCTACGTGTATTTTTTTCTTCTTTATTCTCATTAGTCGTTGACCTGTCACCCTCACCGCCCCGTCATTTTAGCATCACCCCTCGCTCTTCAAGTAAACCCTCACAGTGGTTCAGCTCCCCCCCTGTGAAAAAGCCGATATCACGGATAAGCTATATGTTCTAGAGAGAGAAAGTGAGATTTCTAGAGAGAGAAAGACTGTGTGTTTTAGTGTGTGTGATTTCTCAATCTGATTACACAAATGTCTTCACTACCACCGACGTTACCGGATTTTCCGACGGATTTGCCACCGCCGGCGCCACCGTACAACCACCACCACCGCCATGGATCAACTGTTCTGCATTCCGTACTCGCCGGGGTACTAGTATTTCTACTCTTCATCGTTCTCGCAATCGCTTACCGAAAACTCTCACGGAAACGTACGGTTCCGGCGGATCTGAAGTCTCCACCACCGCAACCGCAGAAACAGCTGCAGCAGTTTTCGTATAAGGTCCTCCGGCGAGCCACGTCAGCATTCGCCGCTAGTAACCGCCTAGGTCAAGGAGGATTTGGTTCCGTTTACAGAGGCGTGCTTCCGTCCGGTGAGGAGATCGCCGTGAAGCTCATGAACTGCTCCGGATCATTGCAAGGTGAGAGAGAGTTTCACAACGAGCTCTCGTTATCCACGAGGATCACCGGCGCGTTTGGTGCACATTCGCGTAATGTTATCTCCGTCCTCGGATTCTCCTCCGATCAGAATCGCCGGCGACGGAAGAGGATGATGATTGTGTATGAGTATATGCAGAACGGTAGCTTACAAGACGCGTTGTTGTATCGTAAGTGCCCTGAGCTCATGGATTGGAAAATTAGGTTTATGATTTTGCTAGATGTAGCTAAAGGTGTCGAGTTTCTTCACTTTTCATGCGATCCGCCTATTGTTCATTGTGATATCAAGCCTTCTAATGTGTTATTAGACTCTAATTTCAATGCGAAAGTAGCTGATTTCGGTCTGGCGAGAGTGTTAGGTGTAGATGAAAATGAGGTCATTGAAACCTTTTTCGAATGTGGAGAAGAAGAAGAAGGAGATCAGTTAACAGAAACAGCTGATGATGATAACAATAATAACACCGATGTCGACAAAAAGGGGGATAAATCGGATAATGGCGATTGTAGAGATGAATTCAGGTCAGTAGCAGAGGAAACTGAGAGTGTGGTAACAGGAGATGTTGTGGTGAACGTGGATCCGGTATCGCCGGAAAGCTGTCGTGTCACCGTCATCGATTTGGAGGCGTCACCGTCTGAGTATCTGGAGAGAACAAGTGTTTCCGATCAGATTAGTGTTGATTCCAGTAACCGGAGGTTTTTGGGAAAAAAGAAGAGCGGTGGCGGTGGCGGTGGTGGTGGTGGTGGCGGTGGTTCTGGACGGGACTGGTGGTGGAAACAGGAGAACTGGG
>BJCM01151892.1:0-27154 GCA_018326385.1 Flaveria bidentis
CCCCACCCAAAGACTCCTTGTTGTAAATTCGTAGCCCACTTAAAGCATATTACACCAAATGAAACTCGAATTCATGACCTTAACTTTGGAAAAGTCATGAGGTGTCTCATCCGAAACTAGCTAATTGATTTAAGACTCGTTGATGAATTTTTTTCATTTACTAAGATCCACTTGGAGCATATATAATTTTTTATAAAAATTGTAAGTTCCATTAAACTAGCAAACAAATTTTCCATAAATGATTTAATTTGTGTCGAGACTAAAAGAACTATGGGCTGAAAATGTGCCTTGGGCTGGAGTTCCAATATGCTTTGGAGTTGTGCTCTAATGACCCCCTTCATCATAGATTCATAGAAAGACCAAGACTTTTCAGCCGTTTGTAACTACGAGTCTATTGTGACAGGTAGATTGTTGGTAACTCGTCGCGAATAATATATATAAATGAGTTAATTACATGAAAGATCCTTGTGGTTAAGTTTGTTTTCACTTTCAATCCCTAGATTTAAAAAACTACAAAGTCAATCCAAACGTTTGCCAAAACGTAATACTATTGGTCCCCGTCATGAATCATTGTTATCTTTTTCCGTTAAATTTTCTAAATCGACCAAAACACCATTGCTTTAAAAAAACAAACTAGAATGTATTTAGGTGGGACCTACCACTACCCCTAAACCTCAACTCTATACTTAACATAAAAAGATAACGGTCATTCATGACGGGACCATTTGTGTTACGTTTTGGCAAACCATTGGACCGACTTTGTAGTTTTCCAAACTTAGGGACCGAAAGCGAAAACAAGCCAAAGCACAAGGACCTTGCATGTAATTAACTCTATACAAATATAAATGGTGATGAGGAGACGAGGATACAACATCAATCAAACCATAAGTCGTGATAGTATTTTCGTTTTCATCTGATACCTATAACTTCGATTGGTTTATTTTATCCCCACGCGAAGTCTTCTTTTGAATACTTTTTTTGTTTATATGGTAGTAATTAAAATGTTGGAATATTTTTACTATCGAAAATTAAATGTTGCAATGGTGGTCTACTAAACTGTGTTTTTGTATGTTATGTTGTATTAATGCATTGACACAATGGTAGATCACTAACGTTAAACATTAATTTGAGAGGGTTTATAAATTAGGTATGCTTAAAATTGAAGAGGGTCTTGTTAGAGCTCATCTAGTTACTTCAAGTTAGCACGATTTAAAAATACAAACATGATAATGGGTTGGTCACCTCTAGCTTTGAGACACGTGTCTTTTACAATTTGTCGTAACATCTAATGTTAATTTTTTGTAAGATGTGATAATGTAATATATACGCAAATGTCACTTCTCCATTCAATAAACATGCAAAATCCCACAATAATTGCTTACACAAGTTTAGGTTAAGTTTCAACAAAGTTTGGTAACTCTAATAATTCAGCCTAAATGTTTGATAAAAGAGGCATCGAATTTGTTTTATGATGATCATATCAAACACGAGCCTAGTTATTCTTCACTTCTTTCTTCTGAATTGTAATTTTTATACCTTATAATCTAGTTATAATTATAATTAACATATTAAAGTATGTGAAGCATGAATAGTGAATATTTTGTAATTTAGTGATATCATAATCTATTATTTTTAAAAAATTAAATAGTTATTTTATATTTTCTTTTATACTTATTGTGGACATTTGTTTAAAATTAAAAGGCTATTGGATTTTAATAATCTAACTTTTATATGTTAGACGAGATTAATTTCAACTCATGAAATATTTATAAACACTATTAACTTTGACTTTATTTTTTTCCAACGATCACTTACTAGCTGTGAGTTAACCCCGTTAGTTTTTTTTTATAAAACGGGGCCAACTTTAAGCCATTTATCAACTTCGCCGATGCATAGCTTCTATTAGGTCCATTTTCCGTTGTCTAGTCTCTATCATTACCTGAAATCAATCTCCAACAAATCAAATCAAGTGGTTTGATCATGAGGTGGAGATTAACAGGTTTCAGGATGCAGAAGTTTTAAATTAATGGATCTGATGTTAGATTTCAACATTTTATTTAGCGTTTTCGCTACAAAAACAATCCATGTCATCAAAAAAAATTACGAGGTTAACTCTCTGTTAGTAAGATTTCATTGGATGAAAATAAGTTCAGAGTTAAAAGCCTCTATAAACATCTTTTGAGTTGAGATTAATCTCGTCCAATAAATAAAATTAATATTATTAAAATCCAATAACTCAAAATTAAAATATATCCTTGCCATATGTTTATTCTACGTAATATCAATATATAGCTGCAGAATGAAATTAATTACCCAATGGTTAATGCTATAACAATTCATTGATCATGGGCCATAATAAGAATAAAGCTGTGACGTAAATCGATTATCACTTTGAGAAAGAAGTCAAAATTTTAAATTTAAGTTTTAGGAAAACTTAGTAGGGATACTTGATGAAAATATAATTTAAATAATTTGATCAGATAAATATCGAAGAGTGAAGCGTGATTTTTAAAGCATACCATGTATTATTTTGTGGGATGTTTGATGGTGTTTAGATTTCACCTCAAAAGAATTAAATTTATCTCCTAGTGTTTACAAACTCTACATGTTACATGTGCCCTTCTTCACCTTCACATAATATACAAGAGAAAATTAGATGCATGACATAATAAATATTTTTTTATAAAGTGTGTACTCATAAAATCAAAAACCAAACCTGGCGTCTTATCAGTTCACGGGTCTAGTTGCTTCAATCGGATCCAAAAACCGCATATAGTCGTATTTAACTTGATAATTAAAAATATGGACAATGGTAAACATTATAAATTAGTTTACACATTAAAGAAAAGTAAAATAAAAAGTTATAAAAACAATGTAATGTCTCTTATTCCATTTATCACTACATAAAAAATATGCGGCTTTGAATATATATGTACTAATTTGAGCAAAAACATAAGTATTTTATATAACTAAAATATATATAAAAATTCAATAATAGATATAAGTTAACTTTATAATCGATAACAAAATATATTTATGATCAGGTGGCCAACAACGTGAGAAAATATAATCTTAGTTACCTTATGACCAACTCGTGAAATGATCTTGATCGTGTACATATACAGAATTATGGATCTATGCTATAAATCGTAATTTTGCTTAGTAAATTTTGTAAATCCGCTAAATCTTTAAAATTTCTAAATAGAAGTTGTAAAACTTTTGAATAATGTCTTCTTATACTTTCTCATGTTTCTCACCATACATAGATTGTAAAAATATTGACATGCTTGCGTGTATATATGTGCATGTGTAGGTAATTAGGATCAAATAATGACTAAATATTTAGTAAAATTATTTACCATTACTAATTTCAAATGCAAATGTGAAATTCGGATTCATATTGGAGTGTTAAATGTTTTTGTTCAAATGTTGGTGGCTTGAGCAGAACAAGAACTCAGAAACTTTAAACACATCAAAATACACCACAATCAGAAATTTTAAAGGCATCAAAACACAACACAAGCTTGAAATCGTTACATACACATAAACCCTTTGATACAAGTATTTGTGAAATTAACTCTAAACTTCGGTTATTAGCAAAATTACCTGTATGAAAATTATATATGCAAATTTATCTTGACGTGCATGTCATGTAAACTCTTTTTGTTGACATGAAAAATTAAACACAAATGTAAACTCTTTTGTTAGACATAAAAAATTAAACACAATTTCATCTACCTAAATACTTCAAATACACATTTGCATCATCTTATACTATTGTTAACTTCACTATTTACGAACACGTGGAATGTCAATTTGTCAAATACCCACCATTTAATAGATAAAAGCTTATTTTTTTAGAAAAAGTTTTAGAAGTACAAGTTTAAAACTATAAAAATTCGTAAGTATACTCTTATAAAAACTACAAAACTACTCATTAAAATCTTTTTTGGTGAGGACTCTGGCTACTGCCCATTAAAGCAATTCATTGGGGGCTTACAATATTTATTCAAACAAGTTTTTGAATTTTCAAACAACTCGTTATAACTTATACATTACTTAAATTTTGCATTTAATACCTTTTTATTTAAACATTAAATTAAATTGATTTAAGCAATAATATTGCAGGAGTTATGATTATGTCAAGAGATAAGTGGTCCAAAAACTCACAATTATGAGATTTACAAAACAGAAATGGCTCAACCCTTGTATATATTTGGTTATAATTTTGTCAATGTGGTCCCAGATTGTTATTTGTTCCATTGGGTGGTCTCGTATTATAAACTCAAAAAAATAGCTTGTCAAATTAAAAAATATAATTAAACACAAGAGGAAATTAATTTCCAAGTCGCTTATATTATATACTAATAAATTATAATCATATTAACTGTATAATTTTTATTCATTTTCAACATTTTGTAACTGTTATGATATTGGAAGTATATTTCGTGTTTTGTAAAATTTTAGTCAAATATATTAACAAAAAGTGAAAATATATGCTAATCGAAAGGAGAACATCTACGTGGGCAATACCATTGTCATGTGACACATATAAAAGAAATCCTATATATACATAGTATATGTAATATGATACTCATTTTTATACAAGTTTGTTTCATACTCGAGTGACACCGATATAAAAAACATTTTAGAAAATAGCATAAGGTGAAACTAATTTTTAAATCGGTCCAAAAATCATTTAGCTTTCTTTAATGTGTTTATTCAAATGATTTTCACTTTGAAAACCTATGATTTCCCCTCTGATACATGACTCACTAACATTTAAAGGAATATAAATTATAATCATTTTAAAAACACGCATGAGTCGTCGTAAATGGTAATTCTTTTTTCATACATTTGTGTATATATTAACGCAAATTATCATTTTGTTAATGCAAAATTATCGTATATAAATGCAAAATTATCATATATTAATGCAAAATCATCATATATCTCGATTGTTGCACCAGAAATGCTATACAAAGAAGCAAGAACACGACTGACCCACATCAAATTTTTTTATCATTTTCGTTAATTAGCAATTTGAATGGTGTTCTTGATAGTTATACACAAATTATCATCCACAAGATTTCGTTATGGACTTTGATTCAGTTTTAAACTCATGGGGTTTAGGGGTTTTGATATCTGGATGCTTCAAACAGTTCATCGATCTTTCAACCCTATTAATCTTGTTTTACTTCAGTTTGAAGTTTCTAGATTTCAATGTAGTCAATTTAGGGTTTGTGAACCGATTTGTAGATGGGTTTTGCTCAAGAAACTGTTTAGATGAGAAGTCCAATTCAAGTTGTTTCTATGGATCGATGGAAACTGTAAACTGTAGAAGAAAAAGCTGTGTTAATGAAGATGAAGGTGGTAATCAAGAACATTGTGATGAAGATGAGGTGTTCGGCGTAATGTCTCTTAGAAAACTGGTGAAGATGGAGAGACAACGAGCGAGTGATGCTTATCTCGAGCTCGAGAAAGAGCGAATGGCGTCTACGACTGCAGCCGAGGAGGCGATGGCGATGATCTTGAGGCTGCAGAATGAGAAAAGTGTGATTGAATTGGAGGCACAACAGCACAGGAGATTGAGCCATGAGAAGCAGCTGCATGATCAAGAGGTAATTCGATCGTTGAGGTGGATCGTGATGAAGCACGAATCCGAAAGAAGCTTGCTTGAAGATCGGTTGAGGTTGTGTAAGCAAAGGTTGATGCTTTGTGTGAATGATGATGGTGATGATGATGGGTGTGAGTTGCCTTTGAGTTTTCTTGATGAACGGCTTGTTAGCTCTCTTGATTTGGGTTTGTCACCGTGGTAAGTGTTGTTGGATCTTTAACTTTGGTTAGGTGTTGTCGATGTCACGTGTATATGGTATACGGTCTTTGGATACGAGTCGTGGGTTGCATTCTCTTTGACATGAAGTTATTTTGGTCGTTTTTTTTTATCTCGGCTCATTTTTCTTTTTAAGTGTTGTATTGGTTGTATCTGACTACTACACAAACAAGGATTACCTATGGCTTTGTGGGTGAAAAACATGTTAGAAAAACATTGACAGTATTTTTTGTTCATATGAGGGCTACGACCTCAAATCGAACATAGAAAAACTCTCGCAATAACTTGTCTTGAACAAAAACCATCACAAGTTGCATGTTTGTGATGGTTTATGGTTTTGACTATCGCAATGATCGTAATTGTTGTAGTGTTAATGTTGGTGAAGATTTTATAAACTTATACAACAAAACATACATTTGACATATGAGTTTTAGACGAGCCCACGGGCTTGGGTGGGCCGCACGCACAAACAATATTAAATTATATATATCATCAGTATGGTATAAGTGTAGTATGGTATAAGTGTAGTATGGTATAAGAGTAGTATGGTATAAGAATATTTAAATAAAATATTGTTAGATAATAATGATAGTTTTAAAGGATAAGTGAAAATCTATTTTCGTTAATAACATATTTTTGAGTGTTTGAATGTATCCATTGTTGGAGATGCTCGATCCTTGCTTGTTGAGTACAAGTCATCAACCAAAGGTAACTAATTTGCATTTAATATGTTGAGATGGTTTTTGTGAGTGTAATAAACATTGAAGGTTTAGCTTTTATAGTTTAGAGCGGATATATTCATACTAAACTTAATGTTTAGCTCACACTTCCATTAATCTACTTCTTATATGTACTATTTTTTTACGATACGACTTAAACTCTTAGTCATTTAAGTCTTGAAATGCACACTAAAATATATAGAAACATGTCTTGGGAATGTTTGATTGTGTCACCTCAAAAGAAGTCAAGTGATCTCCTTCCTTGCCTTTTACAAAACATCTCATTTCATGTCTGAATGCCTTTCACAACTTTTTAAGCCTTCAAATGAAAGTAAACATATAAACATACACACAAGCATAACTGATAACAAATGTAACCGTTAAATACCAAATGACTTTTGGTCTAATAGTATCAAACTATCAATGTTGCATATTGTCTCTTCTTAAGATGTTAAAGACTCAAGTATCATCGTGAACAAGTGGTGGAAATTTGAATGTATTAGTAGGTTTATAATGTGTAGGTTTGTCGTGAACGAATAAAATAAAATCGCTAAATATTTTTATACTGTTAAGATTTTTTAGTTATGTAAAATACAATAAGGCCTAATAACCATATACAACTGAAAATGTATCATCATTATTCACCATAGAACTTAATAAATGTTATTTTTAAAGTTTTGTAGAAGTTGGTAACAATCAAACACGAAGGCAATTTAAATACTAAGGATACTAGGGGCACTCTCACCTCCGCCGGTCCCCCACACCGTGAAAACCACTCGTCGGGCCACACTTTTGCACCGTTCCACACCCTCACAACACCATCTTTTGACCGTTGACAACGGTCACTTTTTTAACCGTTTGAGATGCAACCCCCACCCCACCCCACCCCAGCGGTTATAATGCCATTAAAAAAGTACACTACATATACTAAACTTAAACTCAAAAATTTTACACCATTCTTAATTACTTTTTATTTTCTTTTATACAAATTCACATTAAAGTTCTAAAAGTGTATCCAGTCAAAAAATCCTCAAAATCCCAAGGCCAAAGCTTCAAAAAATAGCGATCGAAGGTGCAGTCTAGTCCAAGTGAACCATTGTCTTCTCCCCAAGTGTTCGACCCACGACCACCGCATACAACCTATTGGTTTCAAAATTCTTACGAACCCCACCATCCATCGGTCTACCGCCCAACTATGTCTTAATTTCAAAACCCATCATAATTTTGTTACTACAATAATATCACAAACCCTTTTCAAAACTCATCTTAATATGTACAAGACGAAGAAACCAAAGAAAATGAAGAAGAAAACAAATTTAATTTGTAGAATTTTAGTTTTAGTATTGTTATTTTATTAAATTTTACGTTTTTTATTTAATGTATATTTTTTGTTAATGATGTTTTTTCTTTAATTAAATTAATATTGTCATATTGTAATTTGTAATTATTTTTATTAATGAAATAATTTTATTAATTAAAAAAGTGGTGTGACGTAATGTGGTGTGAGTATCCCCTTCAAATTGATATGGTGTGATGTAGTGTGATGTAGTATGATATGACAAATTTTGATTGGTAGATGTATGATATAGTACAGTAGGTGTGGTGTGAGTACCCCCACCACCCTAATAGTTTAGGCTCCTTAGTCCGAAAATTCTACTAAAATTTTATAAATATCATAATTGTTAATAATGTGTTTAATTAAATGACTATTTTTCTAATTGAAAGGCTTTTCACAAGAGATAAATAATGAGATTTACATCAATAAGGTTAGGGGCCCAAATAAACTTCTATTAAATTTTAACTCGGATTAACTATGAACTTTTTGTTATATCGTCATCATGTTAAACTTAAATAAGTAAGTGTTGGCTAAAAGATAAATATATTGTTATGATTAGTTTTTTAACTTCACATTAAAATTCACTTCTAACTTCGGAGAAGAGTTTGAAGTTGGTCGGATAGAATATTTGTGCAAAACCTTAATTGAACAAATACATTAAATGAGAAATCAAACAAAAAAAAGAAAACAGACCATGGGTGTATATGGGTTCAGCCCAAGAAAACAAAGCCCACTTGATGTAACACCCCTTCGGCCCGCCATATTTGTACTTGTATGATGTATAGCCATATAAAACGGGTTTTGGGCTGTACCCGAAACTAGATACAAACCGGGTTCAGCCCAACCGGGTATTTTTATACCGAGGTTGAGGCAAAACAGGGTATGAACCCGGGTCGGGTTCACTTACTTGAAAACCCTACCCGTTATTCCTGGATAGGGTAGGGTAGGGTCGGGTCTAATACCGGGTTAGTTTTTTTTTCTTATTTTCTTTTTTCTTGTGCGTGTGTGTGTGTTTAATATTGGGTTCAATCGGGCCGGGTTCACTAAAAAATTCAAAATCTAAAACCGGTTCCAACCCTATGATTTTAAACGGGTCCAACTCGGGTATACCTCCCATCGGGTACTACCCGTACCTGTGTTCGGGTCGGGTCCGAACCCGGTTTTTATGCCCACCTCAAGTATGATGTATCACATTTCACAATTCTATATTAATAAACCAAATTCTCCATCACCATTGACGATTCATAAGTATAGCTTGAGCTTGTTCATCAAGGATTCAGTAATAGAATTTGGGTTTATAATGCATCGTTAATTTCCATTGAGGTAACTTAAATTGATTTATCTTGGTGAAATAGATTTGGTCCAAACCAAAATGGCTTATTCTAAACCAAAATGACTATTTGCAATTTGAACCTGGTTTTTATGTCCATCTCTTGTGATTTTTTCTTTACCATCATGCAACTTGCTATTTGCAAACCAAAATGGCCTATTCTATGCCAACATGAGACTCGTTTTCATGACAAAAAGCACAAACCATCTTCACGAAGTTCATTCTAATCGACCCATTTTCGTATGAGCATAACTATGCATATAATCAAAACTCAAAACTCATCTATCACATGTACCTAAAAAAACTTTATTTTCATATAATCTTGATCAAAACATTTTAAAACAAGCACAACATGTCACCTTCCAAACTTGTTTCTTTTAAAATTGTTTTATATACTCAATGGCCGGTTGTTATCATCCAAACCAAACGTAAGTACCGATTATTATTAATTACTACGTTGCAATTTAGATTATTAAAATTCAATATAATAAAAAGTAAAAATAACATCAGCGTTCAACTCGTCGCTATTACTCACCGATCAAAGGTCTCTTCGTCGGTCCGGTGAGCAGGTAAACTTAATAAAAAAAAAATAATAATAACTCCAATTACTTGCATCAATCTGAAACGTTTTCGAAGCAAACCCTAGAAATCACCCCCAATTTCCTCGATTAATATGTTGATTATGCACACTGAATCACTATAGATTGTGTAGGTAGTGTATCCAGGAGGTATGCTTTCGTTGTGTGAGTTCAAGTTACTTGTGTAGTTACATTAATCGTTTTACCCTTTGATATATCGAATTTCATGGTTCATGTACGGATACAATGTTGTATGGTGTATGCTTTCTTCTAATTTCATAATTCATGTAAGAATCGGGTTTTAGGGTTTAGACGTGTTCGGTTTAGTATGTGTTTAGTGTTATTACGTGATTGGTGGATTATGAACTTAAAGAGGATACGAAAATGTCACTGTTATATGGAATTGGATGTAGAGCATTTCACTGCATGGATCTAGTGCAGGAAACCTGGTCATATAACGAATCTAAAGGCGAAATTTTGATTACATGAATTTGGGATTTTGATATGCAGAATTAATGTGGTTAACATTTGTTTACAGGCTTCGGGCAATAAGTGAGGGCTGTGGGAACCATAATCTGTTATCTGTCGGTCATTTCTAAGGATCAGTGAGTTTCGAGGTGAGTTTCAATCTCTCTACTCCATCCTTGCAAGGATTGCCATTTGTGCAACTGGAAAGCCCCAGAGAGGAAAAAAAATTGTGAATGTGATTTCTGCAAGTTACTAACATGATGTTTGGTATAGATTATGGATTATCCAATGAGTTATAAATTTAGGAGAACATTATATTTGTGGTTTATAAGGACATGTAAGCGTATGAATGGATTGCAATGAAACACGGATCTATTGTTTTATTAGGGGTTAATATGAGGAGAAAGCTTGTTAGGGAACTACTTGAGTTTCTTGTCGTTTGAGGTTAGTATATCACACTCCCAATTGATAATTATTCCATTATTCTCTCTGCCCCATCCTGCCAAAGAGTGCCACCTACTCAAGAAAGTTCATATTTTTTAGCATGAAGAATAACTGACATGTATGAGATTGCTATAAATCAAAGAACTATACCTGTTTGTGAATCTAGGGTAAAAGTTATGGCAGCACTTATGTTGTAGGAATGCACATGTAAGCTTATAATAAATTGAGAAGATAAATATCTCATGCTGCCAACAAGTATTGCATTCATTTGAGCAAATTTAGAATGAGTATACCTGCAGTACTCACAAAATCACAGCCTTGTGCATCACTAAAACCATTGATGGTTGGGCTATGGCTTCATAACTTTGTGGATTAGGTATCTTTACAATAAATTTTCTTCGGTTAGGAATCAACACTGTAAGCCTCCATTCTGATGTATATCTTATACAGATTGCTATCAAACATCCTTACATCCACATCCATTGTGCTTCATACTTCTGACAATCTTAACCTGTTTCAAAAAAAAAAAACAGGTCAGTACCTTGATATATTTTACCCAGATGGACCTGTTTGTATGAAGTGGGTTAAGATTGACAGCAGCAATTGGCATGGATGAATGCTGAAACTGCAAAAGTTGGATTTAACATCTGTATAAAGGTATAAAATTCAGTTATAGATAATTAGATATAGCATGTATGAAAGATAGAGAAAGGAGTTTAAATTGTCGATACAATGATGAGAAATATACACAATAGATAGCATGTATCATATCTAGCTTGCTATACACATCTCTTGAGAACTAATATGGTTGGTATTTGATACATTATCATTAAGGGTTAGGATCATTTGAGAACTCATAATTATCTTAAGAACTGCGAGAACTAATATTAATAGTTAACATGTTAACATTTTATACTTTTTTACACACAGTTGTGTATGTTTATATACATTAAAAACCATTAAAATAACAAAAATAAATAAATAAATAAAAAACAATCAACCTAATGTTTGCATATGTTTTTTCGACTTGTTATTTGTTTAGCTACACATGTGTAGATAGTATAACCAACATATGATTTTTACATGTGTAGATTACAAATTTGTTCTTTGTTTTTATTTTGAACTTCAAGAGGGACGATCTAACATTATATTTTAATCATGTTTTATATGAAACATAAAAGAAGTTGTGCCTTGATAGAAGTTCTTGTAGTTCTGAAGATATTTGTGAGTTCTTAAATAGTTAAATGAACCTAACACTTATCATTAATGATAATATTGATAAGGAAAGCCACAAATAAAATATTTGAAGGTAATATTAAACCCTAAGATTTCATGGGCAGATTAAAAAGTGTTTTACAAATAGTAATAGTATGAAACATGGTTGTAAAAATCACTAAGCGCTGGTTGGGGGGTAGGGTTTTGACTAGGGATTAATCAAATTGGAGTTTTATATATTTATTTTTCAAATTTATTAATATATAGACAATATTTTTCAAAATTATATGCATAATTTTTCAGTTTTGACCAATTTTACGCAAATTTTGAATAAATTTGACCCATTTTCTCTGATTATTGGCTGATTTTGACCAAATCTGACTAAAATTTGCCTAATTTTGAACAGTTTTCTCCGATTTTTGGCTGATTTTGACCGATTTTGACCTTTAACCAATTAATTGAGCGATTAGTTAAAATCAAATCGGTGGGTGACCGATTACCGATTAATTGGTATCCAGTGATTAATCTGTGCTAGGCGTCGATTTTTGCAACATTGGTATGAAATACTAAGTTTTTTGTAGCCACAACTAAGCATGTTAAATCACCGAGTTCAGCTTGATGCAAACAACCATCATGCTTGTTGTCAAGTGACTCACCCAATAAATGTTTTGAGGTTTCAAGGTCACATATATCATTCCCCAAATATAAGTAGACGGTCTTCCTTGTGGTAAACAAAGAAGTTGAATGCATCTCTAGTGATTTTTCTACAATCTTTAGGTACTCTACTTGTGTTAAATTTAAGGAACTAAAAAGATCCAACTTTAAAAATTAAAAAGAAAATCAATTATTATTTTGCAAGGTAAGGAACCAAGGACTATGACATTGTTGATAGTTTTGACAGAAGAGCTAGCATACCAAATGAACATGCACATGTTCAGCGGTTTGGCTTAGTGTTAAGTTTGGTTGATCTAGAACGCAAGCTAGGTACATAGTACACAAGTAACCAACCAAGATTCTTAGTCGCCATCTGGGGTGTTAGGATCAAACTAGTATGAAACACACGAATAAAGAACAATAAACAATAAATAGAGACACAAGAGATTTATAGGGGTTTGGTCGCAGTGTGCAACCTACGTCCTCTTAGGGCAACTAGAGTTTTTTCTTTTATTGAGTGATAAAGATTACAAGTACAATGAGAAGTATATATAGACTACAATTAGGTTTAATCCCTTTAGTTAATAATCTAACTAAATTGGGCCTAATTAGAACTTGGGCCAGTCGAGCCCAACTGCTCAAAATTAATTCACCCAAGCCTACACACAACATAGGGTGCAACATTCCATTGCTTCACCTAGCAGCACGACGCTTGTATTGCTCTCCCACAACCCTATTTTCACGGTTTAGGCTGCTCCCATTTCGTTCGCCACAACTATGAGAATCACTTTTGCTTTCTTTTCCTCTGGCTACTAAGATGTTTTAGATCGCCAAGTTGTCTCTTGCTTGCCCATGGACGCAACACCAGTTTGAAAGGTTAACCTATTCAGGAATCTCCGAATCTATGCTTATTTTTAACTCATGAAGCATTTCGTCGCTTACTACGCCCTTTCTTGTCTTTAAGTGCCTAGGTATCCACCGTAAGCCTTACTTGTAAGAACCATAAATTAAAAATGACAAGGTCTTTACCCCCTTAAGTTGTATCCGATAACTTACAACCTATCAAGCTTGCAATGGAAACTACATCCCTAAACTCATGAGGAACATGTTAATAAATGAACTTGACCTACAAACGGATATTAAACTGATCAACTTGGGATATATTTAAGTTCTTGATAATCAATACAATTTTGTTGGAATTAAAAATGTGACATCTTTATTCAAATTTGGATAAGCATTCCTATTTAAATAATATAAATTCAATTAAGCCAAGTTAATCCAATTATTCAAATCCATAGCTAAAGCTGAACTTGAAAAGATAGAAGTTATTAAGAGGAAGTAATAGATTGCGATGAGACATTGCAGGTTTTTAGCCCCATCACCCATGACAAACATTTGTGTTTCATAAGACCAATGCCTACTTTTTAAAGTTCAATCTCCGTGGGTAAAAATATCTGTGACACAAACTTTCCTGTCAATAAAAGCTTTCCTGTCAATAAAATCTTTATCTTTTAGTTTTTTGGTAGGATTTGTAATTTGATAATATCCAAACCCAAAATAACTTTCAAAGTTAGGTAAAACTGCAAGGAAAGCTTGTTATTAAATAAATGATTTTTTTCTATATAAAATATGCTTATCTATTTGTTGCATGCATTTTGGGACTTCTTTTATATAAATCATTTTCTTTTGTTTCTGCATCTTGGTCAACCAAGGTGAAATCATAATTTGGAATTTTTGATGCATTGCCTTTATAACAGTGATAAATTCTACTAAGTTATCAAGCACCTTGACAACACCACTTTGTAGGATATAAAGTAAGTCTTCTCATAACTTCTTTGTTCATGCAGGTACCTGCTTGATGATGGATGACTATGAAGTTATTTCAGATATTCCACAAATGCTTCCACCGCCACCTGGCAGTTTCTCTGATCGCGAAGAACTTATCCAACATGTTGGGGAGTTTGGCATCTCTCAAGGATATGTTGTAACTATTAAACAATCAAAAAAGGAAAAAGTTGTAGTTCTTGGATGCCAAAGAGGAGGTGTTTATAGAGACAGGCGTAAAACAATTGATGATGGCACGAGTGAACTCGTTCGCAAAAGAAAATCTGGTTCAAGGCTTACAAATTGTCCATTTGAATTAGTGGGTAAAAAGGATGACGGAATTTGGGTACTTTCAGTTAAGAATGGGTCCCACAATCATGAACCTTTGAGTGATATCACACAACATCCATCTGCTAGACGGTTTACAGAGAATGAGGTTTTGCTTATTAAGGAGATGACAGAAGCTGGATTAAAACCACGTCAAATTCTAAAGAGACTAAGACAACACAATCCAGAGCTTTTATCAACCCCAAAGCATGTGTACAATATTAAGACCAAGCTTCGCCAAGGAAACCTTACAGGTGGGGTTCTCAATCCAAATGATTAGTGTTCATCTTGTTAAATTACTTGCATCAAAATGCCACTTATTGCCACCTTTTGTCATTATATGTAACATATTTTCATACTTTTAATTATTGTAAGGAGCCTGTTATAGCACAGGTAAAGTTGTTAAATGGCACACTGACAGGTCATTAAAAAGGATGCACATAACTGTTTTACCTACTATATAGTTATCGCATGCAATGGCAAAACTGGAAAGTATGTTACATATGATCTATTATTTGAATTGATAAGTATTCCTCATGAAAAACTGGAAAGTATGTTACATATGATCTATTATTTGAATTGATAAGTATTCCTCATGAAACACCTTATGCTGTGCCAGATGCTTAATATGTTTTCTAAGTGCTTGTACATTATGCCCATAAACCGTTATAGGAATAGTTTATGTAGAGATATTCTTAAGTATTCCCTCCTTCCCAAGTGAAAGCTACATGTGAGTATTAATGGTTCTAACAACATATCCACATCATTTGTCTTGTTTATGAAATACTATGGTAGCCTGATTTTAAAAAATATGAACTGATAATGGCTGGGACCTAAGAAGGTGTTAGGTTAAATAAATATTATTCATTTGAGGCAGATTATAACTTATCATATGAATCATGAAGCATGATTATAAATTGACGGTGAACTTTCATTTAAGTCGTATGACTATGAAGCACAATTGTAGAAACCACTTGAATCATATGCTTTAGAAGCAGGATTGTAACTTATATCCTTTGATGCAGACCTGCAGTTAATATAATATTAGTACTTCATTTTAGCGATCATTTTCCATAGCATATACATTTGATGCTTTTAGTAGGATAGAAGCACATGTTACATAGATGATAAGATAATAAATTGGTGGTGAACTTTCATTTGACTTCAATCAGGCTCAAGTAATATTTGTCAAATTCTGTCTTTCTTTTACTCTAGACATTTAACAAGGGTTTAATCTTGAATATTCTTATTCCTTTCTCATGGTTATCATGTTTTCATGTTCAGTAAAGAGATATAAAACATTGAGGCCTCAGACTTCAGCTCAAGGAAACTCTAATTCATCAATAACTTCAGAGCCATCATGGAGACAGCGATATCCTCCTGTAAGAATGCATGATTCACATGAAGTTATTCTATAAATATTTCCTGAGTACCAGTTACTGTAAAATTTCAGTTTATAGTGTGGAGATACAACTTGATGTAATTAAACATTCATAATGTTTTTTAAGTGGGTAGGACAATTGAAATATATCATGTTTTAAATGTCATTGCATTTTGTTTATTTCTCAGAGGGTACCAAATTTTATTGGGGGTATGTTTATAGACTCACAATCAAGAACATCTATCGATGTTATAAACCCTGTAAGTTTACTAGTTCTTAGTTTATTCTCTTACTTTTATTTTCCCAAGAGTTTGAGTTGCTGAATACTTTGTATTAATCAATATAGGCAACCCAACAAGTAGTATCCCAAGTTCCCTTAACCACCGGTGAAGAGTTTAGGGCAGCAGTATTTGCCGCTAAATGTTCTCTTCCGTCATGGCGAAATACACCTGTCATGACACGTCAGCGTATCATGTTCAGGTTTCAGGAACTTATTCGTAGAGACATTGTATGTGTCCAAATATCATTTACATAACTGTGTGGATTTTCTTATTAAATATTAATAGAAGTCATCATTCTTTTTTAGGATAAGATTGCTCAAAATATAACTTCAGAGCAGGGAAAGACGCTGAAGGATGCTCGTAATGAAATGCTTCGTGGACTTGGTGTGAATCTTTTATTCCCCGATTTTAATTATGTTTATGAAGCATATTCAAAATAATACTTATGATAGCTAGTACTAACCTGTAGAGGTGGTTGAACATGCTTGTGGGATGACATCTCTCCAAATGGGGGACTTTGTTTCAAACATAAGAAGTGGAGTTGATAGCTACAGTCTGAGGGAACCACTTGGTGTTTGTGCTGGAATATGTCCTTCTAACTTTCCAGCATTGGTTCCTTTGTTGGTAAGCCTGTATGAACTTGTTTTGATATATTGGATACTCATATGGTTCCCTTCTGATCTATGATGCCTACTGAACTTTGTTGTTATTTCTCTCTAATTTTGTATGATGTAATGCAGATGTTTCCCATTGCAGTGGCATGTGGTAATACATTTATTCTTAAGCCATCTGAGAAAGATCCAGGTAGTTATGTTTTCATCTTGTTGCTGTCACAAATTCCTTAAAAATCAAAATTTAAATCTCTAGTTCTTGTAGCAACAACGTGCCAACGTTTAAAGATTAATGTAGATGTGGCTTGATGTTTCTTTGAATTGTATTTATGAACTTATTTTCTGTAAGAAGGTTATTAACTCAACCCTTAATCATCATATAGGGCCATGCATGATGCTTGCTGAATTAGCAATGGAGGCTGGCTTGCCCAATGGTGTACTAAATATAGTTCATGGAACCAATGTAAGTATAACTTAATTGTCAATTAATAATTCTCTGTTTGGCATGCTGAACTTGTCATTGACATTTTGCCGATTATGCTCCTAAACACACTCACATGTCTTAGAAGTCTAGTTTCCAGAGTTGATTTATTGAATTGTTTTGTGATTGATCTGTCAGGATATCGTGAATGCCATATGTGATGATGATGATATCAAAGCTATAACGTTTGTTGGTCCAGATTCTGTAAGTTCCATTTACTCTATGAAAGTCTTAATTTGTGTATGGATATAATTATCCTTATATGTACGCCTAGCGTCATTAATGTGAAGGCTTCCTAGAATAGAGTTAAAACTTACACATAATCTGTTTTCAAAATCACCAATGCATTGTCAGAAGCCTGAAAAATATTTTGTGCCTTCTGTAGTTCTGTGTGCAAGGTTGTTTGCTTTAGGTTAGTCATAAGTTTATCTACTATGTATGATGGTGAACTTAATCTATACATACGATGTCATGTGACTACATGATTTTGACTACTTTGTAAAATATATTAGGTGTTTTGTGAAATCGATTCTAACTGATTTTAGCATACAGTGGTTGTTTGGATGGTAATTCCTTTGTTTGCTAACCTTCAGGTACAGTGGTTGAACTTTTAAACCCTTCCATCATTACAGTTTTTTTTTTTTTTAATTTTCTTTCCTCTTTCTGTTTTTCATTCCTGTGTTTTTCTTTTATTCTTTTTCTATTTGACCTATGTCTTCACAGTTTACCATTTGTTCTCTTTTAGCATTTTTTTCCTTATTTCAGAACAATAAATCTATTATTTTTCTTGTCCTTTCCTGAAAACTGAACTTCTAAAATAACCTATATGATCAGTTTAGCATAGTAAAATATTTTTTTTAACCAAATGGTTGTTATGCACAATGATTAATAAGAGCAATTAAGTATGCTTTCAGAAGCACTCTTTGTGTTCCTAACTCTGGGTAATAAAATTGGAAGTGGAGAACAAGTAATGACTCTTCTATACATGAAAATTTTATTAAATTCTCCTTTTTGAATTGCGAAGTGGTTAAAAGTAAAATTGATTAGCAACTGTTGATTAAATCCTGATGATCAAGAAGGATAGTCCTGTCGTTTTTTATTTGATTTAATTGTTGGCTAAGTTGGCAGTTGACATGCTTTTTTCTGAGACATTTGGTTGGTTTAGTTGATAGTTATTGAATTTTGAAATATTTTCAGCAATTCCTACTTAAAGAATTGAATGCTATTGATGATTGCCTTAAAGAATGCACTGATTAAGCTTCTGTCTGTAATGGAAGGATACTGGTATCCTTTAGGATTGTATTCCACGTCTAAATTTTTTTTATCTGTGCCACATTATGATTTCTACATTTTTCTGCAGTCTGGTTCACACATTCATGCAAGAGCCTCCTCTAATGGCAAACGTGTACAGGTATCATGCTCATTGTCCCATTTTCGTAATTTCGGTTCAGTTTTTGCTTATCTACACAATGCAGTGTTTTCTTATCATGTATAATCATTTCTGTTTTTGATCATACTCTTTTATCAGTCAAATATTGGTGCAAAAAACCATGCAATTGTGATGCCTGATGCAAATATGGATGCCACAGTGGATGCTCTTGCTGCTGTTGGATTTGGTGGTGCAGGACAAAGGTGTACAACACTAAATACAGTTGTATTTGTTGGAGGTTCAAAATCATGGTATTCTTTTCTATTTAGTTATGTTCTGGTCATATTCAGAGTATTTCTTTATTTATTTATTTTAAAAAATTACTTTTTGATCTCCTGCAGGGAAGAGAAACTAGTGGAGCGTGCCAAAACACTTAAAGTAAATGTTGGAACTGACCTTGATACAGACATTGGCCCGGTGATCAATAAAACGGTGCATACATTAATATGTTTTGACAATAAGTTGATCTTGTAACCTTTTCTATTAAGTTTTTGCCCCAAATGTTTCAATTATTAGTCATTCTGCAATGTATTTTTTTATTGTGATGCATCAACAGGCAAAGGAAAAGGTAAATAGATTAGTTCAAGTTGGTATTGATGCTGGTGCTAGATTAATTCTGGATGGAAGACATATTGAGGTTCATCCTTATCTTTCATTCTCTTGCATAGTCTATAACTTAGGGAATCAAAGTATTAGTTTGATATCAAGTAATGCATATATTGCGGTTTTAGTCCTTTCTTTTAGAAATTACGGATTTAGTCCCGCTTGTTTTTCAAACTGTAACGCATGTGTGTTTGGTCCTTTTCACTAAAAGACAATAAAATTCTGTTAAATACATGTGAAATAACCATATCATCCTCGTGCTTTAAAAAGAAAAAAAATCATAAAATGAACTGAGTTGTTTGTTACAATGATTAATCAATTGAATTTAACTAAAGCATGGAAGCTTTCATGAATATATTCCTATTTCATGCTTTCAGAACTCCCTTTTTTTATGGTAATGAAATTTTTGGGTCTGACCATAGGTTCCAAAATATGAAATGGGTAATTTTGTCGGCCCGACCATCTTAAGTGATGTTACAGATGGCATGGAATGCTACAAGGTATCTTTATCTTATTTGTCTCACTTCCTATCATAATAGCCAATAAGTTAATCCTAACATCACTATCTTTATGTGCTCAGGAGGAGATTACTGGTCCAGTCCTTCTCTGTATGCAGGTTGGTTCACTATCATCATTGCTATTTATTCTAGATTGAGTTTTATATAGTTTTAGAGCTAGTTGACGTTTCAACATACATGTTACTGTGTTTTTTCAGGCTGGAAGCTTAGAGGAAGCCATAGCTATTGTTAACAGAAATAGGTGATTTACATGAACTTCATACAATCTATCATCTAAAAATTAATGCCTTCTATCTTGTGGTATACACTAAGGGTTGCCTCTGGTTCGTCAGGTATGGCTTCGGGGCTTCAATATTCACCAAAAATGGTGCATCAGCGAGGAAGTTCCAAACTGAGATAGAAGCTGGGCAGGTATTTTATCCTTCATTTTTTCCCTAAAAGTCAATAATAATTTTAGTTTGAACTTATTTTAAGTTTCCATGACAGGTCGGAGTAAATGTCCCTGTACCGGCCCCACTACCATTCTTCGCATTTACTGGAACAGAGGCATCTTTCTCAGGAGACCTAAACTTCCATGGTGAGTTTACATGTCCTCGGTTGTTATTATTTCTTCTCGAAAGTGAATTTTCAACGCATAAAACCTCTTAAAGTATTTTATTCAAAGGAAAGTATTATTATTGAAAAAATGTTAAACATATATGATAAAATATATATATTGTTTTAGAAAAACTGAATAGAAATTATATCAGTTTAACCCAAACCATTCTGACCATTAACCTGCCCGGCCTGTCATTTATTATAAAAAATAGTAACTTGAAACTGGAAATGGTGAATGTTTCTGTTGCAGGCAAAACAGGGGTTGACTTTTACACACAGATCAAGACGGTGAACCAACAATGGAAAGATTTCAGGATCAATGACGAAATACCACTGGAAATGCCTCCAACCAATTTCCAGAATAGCGACGGGACATCATTATTATTACCAACTCATAATTTTCCTAACACAGATGATGACAGAGGACACCTGGCATCGCCATCTGATAACCTTGAATGTGACAATGGACCATCGTTTACCATACCTCATAAGGACTTCCAAACAGGTGAAGCCGTTTCTCTTGGGTTGCAGCTTAGAGATTTCCAAAACAGCGATGGCGTATCTCCTGCATTGCTCATGTCCGATGGTTCACAGGACCCAAAGTTCTTGACCCATTTTCTTAATTGGTAATTCCTTTGTTTTATTTTCAAGTAATTATAATATACAAGACAGGTTTATAAATAAATGTTTTTGGTTTCAGGAGCCGAAATGCACAATAGGTTTCTTCAACATAGCAAGGCTTTGAGATGAGAGTGCGGGTAGTCCTGAAAAATGTTGATTATGCCTCGGAACTGTAAAATTATTCATATTTTAGTTAAGCTGTTAAGTAAGAATGCTGCTGTTACATGTGATCAATGATCTATTGCTGTTAGATGAATGAATGGATGTTGAGTTAACATGAAACAAGCTCAAGGCATTGTTAAAAAACAAGCTTTACTCATACCAATCAAAATTTGATTTTAGAGCACATAATTTGACTTAAGAAAACATTTAACAAGGTACATAATCAAAACACATTTTACTTCAAAATTAGAGCAAATTGAACTGTTTTTTGCAAAGCCTAACAAGATCAAGAAGATAATACTTCTTATATGCCTGTAAATGCTTTTTTCCCAGCACTTGAAGATCCAGCTGGAATCACCTTCAACACGTTGAACCTCACCGTCTTGGATAATGGTCTAAACAATAAAACCAAATCAAAAGAAATTCCAAGTACCCACAAACAAAAGTTTAAACTAAAAAATGAGTTTAGATGATATACCTGCACTGACCAATGGTGACATGATCACCTTCCTTAACACGGAAACATGGTGAAATGTGTGCCGGGATGTTCGAATGGCGCTTCTCATAACTGTATTAGAAACAACAGTTATGAAATAAAAGAAATTAAAAAGCTGAACTTTAGCAAGTTAAGATAACGGAGGGTATAATAATAAATACTACAACAAACGGTACGAGTCTTACCGCTGATACTTCTTCACATAGTGAAGGTAATCCCGGCGAACAATAATGGTCCTAACCATTTTAGCACTGTGGCACGTACCAGCAAGAATACGGCCTCTAATGGAGACATCACCAGTGAAAGGGCATTTTTTGTCGATGTAAGTTCCTAAAATGATCAAGTATCAAATTAAGATCAGTAAGTCACTAATATCTACTAGCTATAATTCAAATTAAAACACAAGATTAATGAGCATGAATCAAACTAGCACATTCATAGTAAAAAGAACTAAAAAACAACCAATTAACAAATTATTACTTGATTTAAAAGAATATACTAATTCCTTACAAGCCAAGAGTCCGTATATCATTCTAAAAACACGTGGATAGAATCAAAAGTTCCATGAACCGCTAGGAAGACCAAGCAAGTAAGTGGGTTCAACCCGTTTACAACTTACTACTGTTTAATTTACCGTTTGGTTCCTGCTGTCTAAACATTCAGCAGTGGTGTAAACAAAACACAACCAACTATTTCACCTCTCCTGCTTTTATAACATAAAACAATCTAACATTTCTAAAAACAAAACAATCTAATCTCAGACCGACTTATTTTATTCTTCTGTTTATGAGACTGTAGCTCTTATACAAGGGGCTAATTCACACACTTTCTAAAAATAATCCTAGATCCCTCAAGCAACCTCTACTACACAACACACCATGACACCACTAAGCCACAAGCCTTTCAGTTTCTAAAACTGTACATAGAATCCTTAATTTTCATCCAAACCATCTGAACAAAACCATACTAGATAAACTGATGATCATACTATAAACAAACAAAATAACATTGCAATTTACTATGAACATTTTGTTTGAACATGATCATTACCTTCAATGGCTTCTCTTGGTGTCTTAAACCCAAGTCCAATACTCTTCCAGAATCTGTTTCCACCCTTCCCAGGCCTCTTCCCCTTTCCACTTTTCTTTGAACTAACAAAATGACAACATCAACAATCTCAATCACCCTTTATAACCAATCAATTTTCATAGCAAAAAGACAACAAAAATTGAAACTTTTGAAGCATTAAGCTGATGGTTTCTCACCATAAGAACACCTTGGGTTGCTTCAAAAACGCCTTCTCAGTCTATTAATTGACAGAGGAAAACCAAAATGTCAAGATCTAAAGGTGTGATAGATTCATAAAAAGATGATTTTGATTAAGAGATTATAAGTAACCTGTTCAGCCATTGTTGAAGAGATCCGAGCTTTTCAGTGGCGGAGGCACGAAGATTGAAGAATAATAGTGGAAGTAAACCCTAAAGATTACATTTGGTTTCTCAATTTCATGATGTTTGATATGGGCTTAATGGACTTTTTTTGGGCTGGATGATTATCATGGGCTGGACTGTGGTTTAATACTTTTTAGTTTTTGGTTTCTAAGGAACGATTTGTTAGTTTAATACTTTTATTGTTTTTTTACACGCGCTCTTAGAAGAAAAAACAGGAGGTTATTATGTTGCTCACTGGCTTGTATGTGTTTTAAAATTTACTTTTTAATATTATACTAGTTTTCTTACCCGGCATGCATTGTTGCGGCATATCGAGCGCCGTGATAAAGTATAAACGATAGTTGACCGATTCGTTTTCGAACTAAGTTTACATCAATAGGTAGAGTGACTCGGATTTATGCCATTGAATAAACCGTTTAATGTGGAAACATAGATTTACAATCACTTCGACCGTTTCTGAAGTAAATTTATGTTGAAACGTATAGTAAATGAAAAAGTATTATATTGACCCGATGCATTTCCAAACAAAGCCTATGTCAAAACGTAAACGTAGACTTATGTTGAAACATAAACAGTCTTAAAGTGTATAAAGTTAAGCAGGGAAATATTTTATATTTGAGGGCCTTTTTTTATTACGTCTAAACATAGAAGGACCCGAGTTAATATTTTACAGGAATAAACTCGAAACTTTAGAAACTTAAAAGGGTCCAAGGGACATTTTACAAACTTTCAAAGACTGAAAGTGTAAACAATGTAAAAATTTAAGTTTCATTATTTGATGTATAAGTGAGATAAACAAAAAATAACATGTTACTTTGTTTGAATGGTAAAATTTTTATATATAAAACCCAAGTAGCAATTAATTAGTTCGAACTAAACTAAAAATACAATACCATAAGAACAAATGATCGTTTCAGAACCAACACCACTAAACCTAAAAGCAACATACTAAAACGATACCAAACAATAACAACAATATGATACCTTACATGTTAATGCTCCTACTGTATACTAGATTAGTGTCTCATATATTACACAAGTTAAATAAATAAAATATTTAATAGTTAATAATAAAAATTTATTTATTTTAAAACAATATTTGAAATAAAATATAATTAAATTTATGTATGAATAAGTACATACTTGATAAAACAATGCTATAGTTTTTTAGAATTTTATTTTTGAATTAAATATTTTGTTCCAAAACAAACCATTTAACAAAAGAAATTTAAATTTCCTTATTACAATTCTAATTTTTAACTATTTTAATTTATTAAAAATACCGATTCTATAATACTTAAATATTTTTAAAAAGTTTGATGTTTTAAAAAAATTCTATTTATAAATTTGTGTTTCTTTATAAATTACATTTACAAAATATCTATTTCTTAATTTAATAAAAACTTGTATTAATCTTAAAAAGTAATTAAATAATATTATTAATAGAAGAGAAAAATAGAAAATTTAAAATTAGAAATTATAGAATTGTGACAAGTATGCACATAAAACTTTCTTTTATTATATTAGATTATAAGTGAATAATATCAAGAAGATGAACGAAAACAATGAACAAACAATCAAAGCAATATTATTGAATACGAACTTTTGTGATAATTATGATGATTACACTGTTAACAACTTATAACTACTAGTAACAAACAATTAAGAAAAGTTACAAACTAGCCCCTGAGATTACACACATTTGTGACTATGACACCAAACTATTAAAAACCTTGGAATTACACTAACAATCTCCCCCTTAATTTCAAGAATCACCTTGTAAATCTTCGACTCCAAGAACCAACCTCATCTTTGCAAATTTCATTCTTGGAAGAGCCTTTGTCAAGATATCAGCCTTTTGTCTACTTCCACACACAAACTCAACCCGAATTTGATTATTTTCTATACAATCTGGAATACAATGGTACTTAACATCAATATGTTTTAAACGACCATGAAAAATAGAATTTTTCATCAATGTTATAGTAGACCGATTGTCCACATTAAGCACAACTATTTCATGTTCTTTGTTAGTAACTTCTTCAAGTACACCATGTAACCACAATGCTTGACAAGCAGCAGTAGTTGCTGCCATAAATTCAGCTTCACAACTTGACAATGCAATTGTAGTCTGCTTCTGAGAATTCCATGAAATTGGGCTCCCATTGTAATAAAACACATTACCTGATGTGTTCTTACCATCACCTTCTCTTGTTGAGTAATTACTATCACTATATCCAATAAACCCTTCATTACCTACACTATTATACTTGATTCCATAAAGCATTATCCCTTTAACATACCTTATTATGTGTTTTAGTGCCATCAAGTGCTCACCTTTTGGACTCTACATAATCCGGCTCACATAACTAACTGCATACAGAAGATCTGGCCTGGTTTGAGTCAAATACCTCAATAATCTAATCAACCTTCTATACTTAGTTGGTTCCACCTCAGCTCCAGCTAACTCCTTACCTAGCTTTAATCCTGGTTCCATTGGGCTTTTAGTCTCACTACATTCACCCATTCCAGCCAACTAAACAAGCTTTTTAGCATACCCTGCCTGTTTAATGCAGATGCCATCATGTAAGGCCCCGTTCCCGGGACGCTTACAGTTGGATTCTCATCGCACATAAAACATATATTTACATTCGTATTTCATAAACATCGTAGCGGAACACTAAAATAATCTTTCATTTCCATATAAATGTTTTTGCAAGTTAATACAACATTCATTACAAAATAGTTTGTTCGCATTACAATGCAAATACATTAATCAAAAGAATGTCATCCCAAAAGAGCCGAGTAGCCGCCTGTGCCATCCTCAGCAATCATTACCTGCCAACTGGAAACACATCAAAGTCAGTGTTATTGAGTGAGTTATAGTTTTATAAATAAAGCATACTTATCCCTTGTTAAAAACCATACTTTACGTTCATGCGGTCATACATCATACATATACAGATAACATCATTATTATCTTCAACATCTATACGTTAACTTTCATTCTTTCATACATTCTTACTTTCATTATTTCATTCATTACTTTTCAGTGACATGTACATTACCCCAAACATTATGCACGAAGCGGGTAACTGGGCCTGAGGTCTTTCATAGACCTCGAACATTGGGCACGGAGTTGACTCCAGTACCTAGGGCGAGTACATTCACCATTTATCTTTTCTCTTCCGTTCCGGATCAATGCCATATGTTATACCCCGAACATTGTGCATGAAGCGGGTAACTGAGCCTGAGGTCTTTCACAGACCTCGAACATTATGCACGAAGCTGACTCTAGGACCTAGGACAAGCGGCAAGGATCCCATTCGTGTGGTCAATCACAAAGATTGGACCCCAGTGTGCATCCTTCGGGGTAGCTAACCCGCACACCGTTGAGCTAACACCTTCATCGGGTGTGCACCTCCATACATTTGCTTGCAAGCCTTCTTACATTCATTCGTTCATTAATGCATGCATTCATTCATCATGTTCCTCTTTCATTATCTTTCTCTTTACGTTACATAATACTTTCGGTTCGTTCATTTACATAACACGTAAAGCCACGGAAAGATAAACATACATCATAATAAGGAACATATCATACACAGGCATCAACATCATACAAGGCAACATCATACATACATAACATGCATAATCATGCAACATCATCATCATCCTACCCAACATACTCTCTAAGGCCTTAACAGTCATCTTATATGAACTTACGGGAACCTTTACGTCAAAACTTACATCTGCACTTTCCCCCGAAAGTCAGAAGTCAAACTACACTTCTCC